>JARYGA010050556.1:0-17864 GCA_030545235.1 Helianthus tuberosus | reverse complement strand
GTCTAGCCAAGGACCCTTATAAACGTGGCGCACCACGGAGGCATCCCGCGGAACTATCCTTAGTTTAGATTAGTTTAACTTTTATATTTTCTTAGTTTAGTTTTTTAATTTTCAGGAATAAAACACACTCGGGATGGTGAAGAATGATAAGGGAAGCTTGAACCAACACCCCATACACAAAAAACAGAGCCTCCCGACGATTTTTCTTCATTACAGCAAGTTCAGCACAGGGCCGTGCTCACCCCAACACGCCCCGTGCCCAAGGTTCTGTAGAAAATGCCCAGTTCAGGTACCTGGACACGGGGGCCGTGCTCACTGGACACGCCCCCGTGCCCAGCCTTCTGTTTACTTTTGGTACTGGTAGTCTGGACACTGGGCCGTGCTCAGCCAACACCACCCCGTGTTCAGCTACCCAGTACCATAAAATCTTGTTTTTAACCAATTTTTACACATTTAATCAGCCTAAAAACTTATTTTTGGGACACATTGAGGACAATGTGTAATTTAAGTGTGGGGGGATGCTAAAACCTTGAATCTTGCAAGTCCTAATAACAAGTCTTACACAAAACTCTATTGGAACCGCTAATCGCCCCAAATTTTTTCAAAAAAAATTTTCAATTTTTTTTTTTACTTGTCTAGGTTTAATTTGAGAATTTCAAAATTCTAAAAAGGTTATATTTTTACGAATTTACAACCGATAGCGTCGTGATAAAAAGAACCAACATAAGAAATTATGAAAAGGCATGGCAAGCTTAGTTAAAATTTGATTATATATACTTGATCACATAAAAACTCATTCCCACAAAAGTGAGTTTTGAGCCTTTATTGAGCATACAATTACATATCATTAGACGAAATGCTCATTTTTCGTTTCTTGTGTGAATAGCCGCTTGGTTCTTACGAATCTAGAACTTGCCATGACGATACATTCCCGGTCCTTACCAACTTAAACCCGAGTAAGTAAATGATGGAGGCATTAGGACTAACCCTTTTTATTTCTACACCATTATTTTCTTTTTCTTTTTTTACCACCTACCCAAAATCCCCCTAGTTAACCCCTTTGAGCCTAAACATTTTCGTTTCATAACCCAAAAAAAAAAAAAAAAACCCTTTCACCCACCAAAACCTTTTTATTTTTAACCCTTTGTTTTAGTAACAAGCTCGGTTTTTCTTATGACTTTCAAAAAAAAAAAAAAAAAAAAAAAAAAAAAAAGTTGATGATGATGAAGCAAAAGAGAAATAAACAAACAAGTTTATCAAAAATAACTTTGTTTGAATAGTGGCTTCATAAAAAAAAAAAAAAAAAAAAAAAAAAAAAAAAAGAGGTCTTACGAAAACCGATGCTTTTTACGCCTTTTGCCCTTTTACTAACCACTAACCCAACCACCTACCTTTAGCCCAAGCCAAACCCTTCACCCCAAAAGTCTTCTTGATATTTACAAAGGTGTATAGTTAAAAAGAAGGAGGATTGATTGCTTGGCAAGCTTATGGTATGAGTAAGTTCCATGCCGCTCTCGAGTGTTTCACAAAAATACATCTTCGGCCGAGTGTTGAGTGATTCCCCGTGAGGTATGTGAACTTCTATATAAATAAAATTTTAAAGAGGCATGTTATGGCCAAATAAATAATTTCTTTTATGAAAAGTTCAAAATAAATCATAACGAATAGGATTGTAAATAACATAAAAATAAAGCCTAATAAAGAATCTTGGATTCCCGGCACTCTATGACAAGCCCAAAAACCTTCTCTTCTACCAATTCCATTTGGGAGTGTAAAGCCACATTATAAAGAGTTTTGCTTGAGGACAAGCAAAAGTTCAAGTGTGGGGGTATTTGATGTGTGTAAAATGCAACATATAAATTACATCAAATGAGGCATAAAACTAACCCTTTTTTAGTACTAATATTGGAAAAAGAGTGTTTTTGTCTTCCTTTTGTATTTTCAGGATTAAATGAGCTCAAAAACGCAAAAGAAGCAAAAAGACAGCTAAATCCAACATAAATACAAGAAAAGGAACATTAGTGGATTGCCCGAACCCTCAACGGCACCTTCCAAAGCAAAATAGAGAAAACAGAAGGCTGAACACGCCCCGTGCTCAGCCAGCACGGGGCCGTGCCCAAGAAGCAGCAGAAAAGACAAACCTATAGAAGCTTCTATTGCCCACCACGGGCCGTGCTCAGCAGACACGGGGGCGTGTCGAAAGTACAGCAGGCGCATTTATTGTAATTGCGAATTACAATTAATGAGGAGAGAGAGTGTCAGACGGGCACGGGGCCGTGTCCAGCGGACACGGGGCCGTGTCCAGCTCTCTGTTCAGCCTATAAATAGGAGTGCTTGGATTCATTTCATCTCATCCCTTGGCACACCACCTCTCTCACACTTCATCCACCACCCACCACCATCACAACACCATCATCCACCACCATCATCCATTGTCCATCATAGAGTGTGTGAGTCGTCTCGGGATCCAAGATTGATCGTAAGAGTTCTTGACAATCAAGGCCATGTTTGCCTAAGTCTCTTACATCACTTGGTGAAGACAAAGTGTCTAGTATAATACTTTTTATTTCTAATCTTTTGCACTTTTTATTTGGTTTTGTATTAATGACTTTAATAACTAGTTACTTATGTTGAAGGTGATCTTTCCTTATCGTTTGTCCGTGGTGTCTTGGCATTATTTTACTGTCTATATAAAATAAAGGATTTTCACCATTCATATCTCCACGGTCTATATGGAGGTATGTTGGCTACCTGGTAGGGGGTTAAGGGAACGGTTTGGTAAAGGTCTTGCCATTGTTCAGCGTTTAGAGGTCCTGCAATGGACCTGGGTCAAATTTAGTAGGACCTCCTTCAATACTTCACGGTATTGGATGGCGGGGGTCCAAACTCTTTGATCCCCTCATAAGTTAACTACTATTAATACTATAACCCGGCTATTTAGGACTGTATCCCTGCTGACTCAGACTACTTAGTCGAGGGTAACGTCACCGCCAAAAGCGGGGCCTACCACAATACTGCATTAATAACTTAATTCATTATCTTCCAATAATCCACCCCTTTAGGATTGTATCCCTGCTGACTCAAACTACTGGGGTGAGGGTAACGTCACCTTCAAAAGAGGGGCCTACTACAATAACTAAGATAATCTCTTAATTATGTGCAAAAGTGCGGAAATAATCAAAGGTTATACTAGATACGAGTCGGGACCAAGTGATTCATCTTGTCTATCTGTTTTTATTTTATTTTTATTTTCAGCATTTTAGTTAGTTTTTATTTTTCTTAGTTTAAAACATTTTTCTAAACTTTTATTTTGGTTAGACGTTGAGGATAAACCGGTATTAAAAGCTCTTGTGTCCTTGGACGACCTCGGTATCTTACCAACGCTATACTACACTCAACGATGGGTGCACTTGCCCATATGTGTGTTTAGTGTTAGTGAAATATCGTGTTTTATAAATTTAAAACTTGGCTAAAATAAGTGTTAAAAAGGGCTTAAAATATACACCTAAAATATACGACACTTCGCACGCATCATGTCTCAATCGTTCAAAGGTGAGGCCTTAGCCGGGTGGAGATCGTTGATTCAAGCTACTGGGAAGATCCCATTGTACAACATGACATGGGAGCAATTTGTTGCCCTCATCAGGGACAACTACTGTCCCCAGCATGAGGTTGAAAAGATTGAGTCTGATTTCCTATCGTTGGTGACGAAGAATCTGGATTGCCAAGCTTACCTTACGAGCTTTAATACAATGTCAAGGTTGGTTCCTTATCTGGTGACCCCGGAACCCAAAAGGATAGCTCGTTTCATTGGGGGTTTAGCCCCAGAGATAAAGGCAAGTGTAAAAGCCTCACGGCCAGCTACTTTCAGATCTGTAGCTGATATATCTTTGTCCCTCACACTGGACGCGGTCAGGCAGAGATCGCTGAGGAACACAGATGCCGAGAAAAGGAAGCGTGAAGATGACAATTCACGACGGTCTGACAAGAAGCGCCGGGGAAACAATGACCACAAGAAGGGGTCAGGTTCTAATAAGGATGGGCATCAATCTGGAGATAAGCCCAAGTGTAAGACTTGTCAGAAGCACCACTTTGGGAGGTGCAGACTTGAGTCGAAATCCCAGTCTCAGCTGAGGCCATGTGGGATTTGCAAATCTTCAGAGCATAAGACCCTAGAGTGCAAGAAACTGAAGGACGCAACGTGCTACAGTTGCAACGAAAAAGGGCACATTAAGACAAATTGCCCAAAATATGCAAAGAAAGCTGATGAAGGAAAGAAGACCAATGCTAGGGTCTTCAGAATGGATGCGAAGGAAGCTGTGCAGGACGACAATGTGATCACAGGTACCTTCCTTATAAATGATGTCTATGCAAGAGTACTTTTTGATTCAGGTGCTGATAAGTCCTTCGTAGATAATAAGTTTTGTGAATTGTTGAAATTGCCTGTTAAAACTTTAAGTGTGGAATATGAAGTGGAATTAGCTGATGGAACCATAGAGACCGTCTCAACTGTGTTAGATGGATGTGTTATATCCATTAAGAACCACTCTTTTCCTTTGTCCCTACTTCCCTTTAAGTTAGCCGGTTTGGACATAGTTTTGGGTATGGACTGGTTATCTCATAACCAGGCCCAGATTGTCTGCAATAAGAAGCAAGTGGTGATCAAGACTCCGTCTGGTGAATCACTTACCATTCAGGGAGATACCCAGTATGGACTGCCTGAGTAAGTGACTATGCTCAAGGCCTCTAAGTGCTTGAAGAAGGGTTGTGTCATCTACATGGCACAAGTGACTATTGATGAGCCGAAACCTAAGATGGAAGACATCCCTGTCATTACTGAATACCCTGAAGTTTTTCCTGAAGAACTACCAGGTTTACCACCAGATAGGCAAGTGGAATTCAAAATTGACATCATCCCTGGAGCAGCACCAGTAGCAAGGGCGCCTTATAGGTTGGCACCAACAGAGATGAAGGAATTGAGAACGCAACTAGATGAATTGCTAGCCAAGGGTTTCATTAGGCCTAGTTCGTCTCCTTGGGGAGCACCGATCTTATTTGTCAAGAAGAAGGATGGATCGATGCGTCTGTGCATCGATTACCGTGAGCTTAATAAGGTCACCATCAAGAATAGGTACCCGTTGCCCAGGATCGACGATCTGTTGGATCAGCTTCAAGGGGCAAGTTACTTCTCCAAGATCGATCTGAGGTCAGGCTATCATCAATTGAAGGTTAAAGATGAAGATGTACACAAGACTGCCTTTAGGACTCGTTATGGTCATTACGAGTTCCTAGGGATGCCTTTTGGGCTCACTAATGCACCTGCCGCATTCATGGATCTCATGAATCGCGTCTGCAAGCCCTACTTGGACAAATTTGTCATCGTCTTCATTGACGACATCCTCATCTACTCGAAGAACCAAGCTGATCATGAGAAGCATCTTCGATGTATTCTATCACTACTTCAACAGGAGAAGCTCTATGCCAAATTCTCTAAATGTGAATTTTGGCTTCGTGAAGTCCAATTTCTTGGACATGTGGTTAGCGAACGCGGAATCCAAGTAGATCCCGCTAAGGTTGAAGCTGTCATGAATTGGCAAGAGCCGAAGACGCCCACAGAAATTCGCAGTTTCTTGGGATTGGCAGGATACTACAGGCGTTTCATTGAAAATTTTTCAAGGATTGCTGCACCCTGTTGGGTGTCGAATCCAGCAAATAAATATAAAATAAACCTACTTGACACACTAAAAATAGTATGAATGGAAGTCAGGTTCGTGTCCACAGGGATACAGATTAATTAATTGATTATGCCAAAAACGTTTTAGACACAGATACTGTTGTTTTGAAAGGGGGGTTTTTAGTTTAACTAAAATGTAAAAACAATTTATAATTTTTAAATTAAAAAGAAAAGCTAATTAAAGGTGGTTGGAAAATTCAGATGTTAAAACTAATTTCAACACCAGGGCAATTTCTTGATTCGGTTCGACTTACGATCATTAACGGTCACGGTGCAATGATCCTTTTAAAATAATAGTTTGTATCGACACTAGACGTCACGCAGTTCGGACCTCCACTCTATTTAATGTCTAACCAAACGCCGTTCGTTGATTAGAGCCAACCCGCTACTCTAAACTCACGCCGTTCGGATTTTAGCGTGCGGGTTGCGGAATAGAAGTATCAATTACAATCAAACACTCACGCCGTTCGGAGTGTCTAATTATATTGTATGATTCTATAATAATTTTGGGTTCATAGACAAACTCAAAATATTATTTGTTCCTTTTATCAAAACTTAAAATCTGATTAGAGACTAAAATCTTGATGAACTTTATTAGAAAAATTAATAAATTGATCAGGTTTACTAACAATCTAATATTTTCCGGATTGAATCCGTATTAAAAACAAGAATCACACAAACAAACCACTAAAATAATTGGATCTAACATAACCGTTTCACATAAGTTTATCAACCAAATCAAAGAAACTAAACCCCGATGTCGAAACTATAAGAGTCTAGCCGGACATGGTGGCTAAAACAATCAAGTCAAATACAAAACAAAGCATAAACTAACAAACCAAAATCACTTCCCAAAATCTGATTTGTTGCTTCTCTCGAATTTGCAGCCGTCAAAGAAGTCGTCCAGAATATGCGTCCAGGTTGTTTTTTTTTATTCTTGAAACTTACGGCCCATGATCATAATTTTTGGGCTGCCCTTTTTAATTGTATGTTTTGAAAATAATTATAGCCCAACTAAATCTTGTATTCTCTTTAAATGCTTGCCAGCTCCAACGTCATCAATATCCATCTCAATTTCAATCTTTCTAATTTATTTTAACTCTATGTGGTACATAGAGCCTTCTTCGTAGAATCATCATTGCAATATTTCTTTCATATGTCGATTCATATTCAACCTTAGAACCCGAACATCCTCTTATGGCTTGAAAGCACGGCCATTTTAAGCTTCTTTTATCAACATGAATCCTTCTAAAACTATCGACTATCCATCGCTTTCACTCCACGCCTACAAAAACATTAAAACGTCCAAAGTAGATTCCGTTCCACAAAAACAAGTGTTTTTCAAAATAATGAGGTATTACTACGAAATATGCATGATATGTGGTGAAATATTAATATTAATATGCTATAAAAATGTGCCTAAAAGTTATTATTTTTTTCCGTTTTTCAAAGGGGTCGGGACTTTTCTCCCTAATTTGCTCAAATATTTTTTTTTATTTCGATTTCGATTTTTTTTTTCAAATTTTTGGCATACATTGTGCTCTTTTACCCCTTCCTTTTTCTCTTTTTTTTTTAACTATAATAACCTATGAGGTCAATTTTTCACCTCTTTATTTATTTTTTTTCAATGAAATTACGGAGGTGTCATGATATGGGGAACATGGTGTGTGATAGAGGATATGCAACTCAACCGATTTTTGGTCGGGATCAATCTTTCACCACAAGCATCAAGATGGGAAACTAAACACATATATATAATTAAGGTTATTGCATACAACATTGGCGTTCCTAAGTTATGGCCGAGCCTATCAACACATCCCAAATTATCTATGTTTTCTTCCCCAAAGTTACCATTTCGCGCATAAGCTTTGACATGCCAGAAATCATATCATTTCTCATTTTTCACAAACCATTTTCAGCGGAACAGAAACATGTGTTTTTTTTTTCTTTTTTTTAGTTTTTTTTTTTCAAAAATGAATACTAATGCATGATATACAACCTAAATGCAATGCAAAGAAAAAAAAATATGCTATGTACAACCTAAATACAATGCAATGCTATGTAATACATGATACAATGAGAACATAGAAATTACCTCAAATCACAACCTCCCCAAGCTTAAGATGTAGCATCGTCCTCGAGGCTCGGAGAAATATGTGGAAGGCGTCTACAAAGGCGGTTGCGGTTGTTCGTTTCGTTTCACTCATATTTCCACAACGGTTGGTTTATCAACAATCATCAAGGGCGACACCATTGAAACTGATTTCCTCTAAATGGAGTAACATACCTTACGAATTTCGCCTCAAACCCATGATACGCACCACAAATTCAATAAACCCAAGATAAAACACAAAGCAACAAACCACCAATTTGGATGCAAAACAAAACCAATTCAGTAAAATGTATTTCATTGAAACAAACTTTTGCAAACCAAATTTCAATTCTAACAACTCTTTCCATGCTAAAATAGTAATTCATTTAAGTTCAGTTTAAAGCAAAGTGTGTGGGGTTGTTCAATTCAAGTAACTGGGTTTGAATCAGTAGCAGGTCTCAATTGAGGATGTTAAGAACAGTTGTTCGGGTGCCGTCACGGGAGCCAGAATGATGGATGCTTCAGGATGTCGATAAAGAGAAATAAAGGAAAGACAGAGACATACCTGATTCGGAGCCGTGTGGAGAAGGAGGTGTGCGAAAGGTGGTGCAGGTGATAGCCGGCGGCGGTCGTTCGACTGTGGTGGGTTGCCGGTTCGACGGTAGGGTTTAGGTCGGAAGGTGGAGGGTCCGGCGACGTGGTGGTGATGACCGGCGGTGTGAGCAAGGGTTCCGGCCAGAAGGGTGTGATTCCGGTGGATGATGATGATGTGTGGAGGATGGCGATGAGGGAATTGTGGAGATGGGGATACTGGTTAGGGATAAAGGGAAAGAAGGTTATGCAGGTCTGGTACGATGTTGGAGAGAATAAAGGAGTTTGTTTTATCAATTATTATTATTATTTTTATAGATTGAAACCACCTCAACTCACTTTATTCACAGAAGGTTCACCCGGCCGGGTGAGAGTTTGACACGCCCGTGTCAAGGGTCTGAATAAATTTGATAAATTTTAACACGGCCGGGTCACTTTTTATAGAATTTTTAACACGGCCGGGTTAACATTCTGAAATAAAAACACATTTTCACACGGCCGGGCCATTATTTTAAAATATCCAACCGGTGGGTTAAACTTTTGACTAAAAAAAAACAATTTTTTTTTCTTTTTTTTTTGTTTTTATATTTTTTTTTTGTTTTTTTTATGGAATTAAAACAAAAGAGAACAATACGAAATCACGGGTTGCCTCCCGCGAAGCGCCTTTCTTTCTCGTCTTTGGCTAGACTTGGACCTTATTTCGTTAATCCGGTGCTTGCTCAATACACGGAAGAAGCTTTTGGATAATGCTTGGTGATTTAAATTTTGGTGCTTTGTGCTTTGCTTTCTTCCGTTTGTCCATCAGGGTCGTGACATCCCTTAGATTCTCCCCAAGCTTGAACTTTTCAGTAAGTTCTTTTGTCGATGCTTCATCAATACTTCCATTTGACACTAATGCTGGAACATCATATTTAGACAACTCAAAACATTCATCAGTTAATGGTTTGATGTGCTGAAAATGGGTTAATTAAAAACAACTAAAATTACCCTAATTCTAGACTCTCTAAGTTTTAAATTTATAAAACTAAGACTCTCTAAACCCTAAATCACACGACCGGCAAGTGAACCGGTCGATGAAGTATAGCCTAAGGAAGTCCGAGTATCGAACCCAAGAGACTCTACTGATTACGCTAATGACTCTATCTAGACTCAAACTGACACGACTTAACTAAATGTTTGTTGATTGGGGGGGTTTCTAAAAATCCTAAGAATGCAAATAATGAAAACTAACTAGACTAGATGAACTAGACACGAACTCAAGTGAAAACTCTGACCAGTGATGGATGAAGACTACCTAGGCTAGACGCAAGCTAACTCAGAATGGATCTCTATCTGATAATGTTGTGGTGTGGAACCGGGATCTTAAATTGCTAAACCTATTAAGACACCACTAAGCCCCTCGAACACTCTCAAGGCGATTCTTGTGGCACTACCTAGGCTGTTACGTTTACCGGTTTGCTAGATTTCTTTTCCGTCCTCTAGTTTCTTGAAAGTGCCTATATAAGACGCTCTACTTTGCCGCGCGAACGTCTAAAGCGACTACGGGTTCTAATCTTAGCTTAATAGACTATGGAATGTTAAGGACTTATAACCAAACCTAGACCTATTAATACCCTCGAGCCTTTCCGCGACGAGTTTAGCAGCACACTTGATTTTATTAAATTACCGAATATTACTTCTAAGGTTACTTACTCGATTTTCACCCTAAAGGATCAAAGATTTATTATGTGATATAGACACTCACCAAAACCTAAAACCCTAGCCCGACTCTATTCCGTGATAAAGACCGTCACCAAGAATCGAACGAAGCAACAAACAATAATAAAATAATCACAAGCACACATACGCACCAAGTTAGAAATCCATAGCTTTTACAGTACAAGAAAAATCCACAACCACGACAAAAATCGAATAAAGAAACCAAACTTTATTTAACTATAGTCATAACCTAGGTAGTACGAGAAGTTTAGCCAAGAAACATGTTCAAAAACATAGCAAACAATGTAATCAAATCTGAATTCATCTTGTAACAAGGTAAAACGAACGAAAAACAAAGAAACAGGAAAGTTAAACCCGTATTCTTCACTTCCGAATGCTCCAAAGTGTCACCCGATGATTCCTAGCCTTCCCGAATGCTTCAACAGCCCTTAATCAACCTCCAAAGATGTTTAAGAACCCTAATTTTCGCCCCAAGTTCGTCCTAGATGATGTGCGGCTCTGATGTGCGTATCCTCTCGCCAATCGTCTGATGTTATCTATATTAAAAATAATGGGATCCCCCCAACAGCCGCCAACATCCTCCTCTAAATAATTCATAGGCCCAAATTAATGATGCTTACCTAAAATTACTTCACAAAATCACGGCCCACCATAGTGAATGTCATGTTTCTGCTGGGCTTTCATTCTTTTCACGTAAACATTGCTTAACTTTCTTTTCTTTTGTTTTGATAGATATCAACAAAAATAATTAATATATACAGCTCTTTGTCTTTGTTTGATGGGTATTTTAGCAGTCCAAACTTCATGCGGCAATTTTAATTCCATTGCTGGCGCCTCTCTCTACTCAACTGGCTGGTTATTTATTTATTACTCGTTTTCGCTCCATTTACACCAGGACCTGCCAAAACACAATATCATATAATATAATACTAAAAACTAAATAAAAACTAAACAAAAATTATACAATTTACACAGGACAAATATGTGTATTTTACCCCACATCAAATATCCCCACACTTAACCTTTTTTCGTCCCCGAAAAAGAATTATGCAAAACGGAATCATAGTCGGACTAATTGAACGGGCCAAAGTATAAGTTATTTTATTAGAATCGAAACTCATGTTAGCCGCGATTGCAAGTATATCGATCCACTTAAACCCAACCCGATTCCAAGCCCTTATCATGCAAGTTTAGTTCAAGTGCGGTCAATCTACCTAGGGTCTCACACTAAGAATCGCAAGTCCACCTAATCCCCCCTCAAGCTTATAGGACAAAAGGAACAACCACTGGGTTATTTCCTAACCGTTTTATACCAAGATAAAGAGAGTTTAAAATCAAATCTATTTTTCTATTTTTTTTTCTTTGCTTGTTTTTTTTTTTTTTTTTGATCCATTCGTGAGACTAGACGATGCTTTCCCTAACCCAGCGGTATTCCGACTATAGAGTCGCTATCCCCAATCACAGATTACATAGGTTTCGGTACTTTTATTCGGCAAGTCGATTTCACACATCCCAGAGGCATTCCGGCTGTAGAGTCGCTATCCCCAACTCGGATTACATAGGCCTGTGTTACTTTCATTTAGTTTCTAGCTCACTTTTTATTCTATTTTTTTCTTTATCAGCGAGATAATGACTAAAAACTCTAACTATCTTAGCTTATAACGGCATCCCTTATACTATTATTGGCGGTTTCAATTTCCTCACTCTCCCTAGATGAGAACCCACTAGTAGACCAACAATTAAGTATATTTTAGATCAAAGGAACCCAGAACCGAATCGAGCCTACCCGCACATCCCAAACTAGACACAAGCATGATTATATTATCTCATATTATCATTATTTGAACCCGAACAAAAATCCAACTTTTCTATCATTTTCCGTTTTTATTTTGCAAACTTCTTGTTTCAAAAGACATTTTTCTATTTTTTCAATTTTTTTGGATTTTTCAATTTTTTAATTTTTTTGTATTTTTCGATTTTTATGACTCAAGACTCACTAACTAATGACACTAAACGATAGTTCCCATCCCCACACTTAAACTCTACATTGCCCTCAATGTAGGATGGAAACCGACTCAAAAACTTAAAAATAAATAAGAAATAAAAGACAAAGGGCATAATTGGAAAAGACTTAGCTGGTTTTAATTCGCACGGATGCTCCAAAACTCTTGTCCAATCCAGCTCGATCGTATAGCATTTCGTTCGCGATCGGCTTTGACACTGACTGACATGCTTGATAAATGCCTTGAAATTTGATCAACAGCTCCAAACTCACCCGAATGGAGATTGAGTACGGGTGGAACATGTTCAAACCTGCATCAACAAAAACAAGCAAAATACCAAAGCAATATCGACTCGAAACATAAAATGACTCAAAAACCACTAAATTAGACGCATGGTACAAAATAAAAGACTCAAAGACGCAAAAATACGAAAAAGACGCAAAACACACAAATACTAAACTAAAGACACGACACGAACTACGACTCAATATACAAACTCTACAAGTGGGTCACAACTATTCACGCACTCACGGCGGATCATACACGCGCAGTTCACCTTCTAACATCGCCCGCACCTTACGGGCTGTAGCACTATCATTCCTAACATCGCCCGCATCTCCTCTATCTCTCTCATACTCTCTCGACTCTCCATCGGGCGGTTTGAATCTAAACGTTTCATATCGAAACCTATCCCCACACTGAGCCCTACTCAGTGTTTCTATCCTAAACTCCAACCTAATGATTCTCTCTTCCAACTCCTCGACTCTCCTATCAGGTGGATCCCCACACTTGGGTTTTAACATCTCCTCTAGAGTCGGCTCACTCAACATCTCTTTCTCGTCTCTCTCACCCTTCTCACTCTCCTCTACCGATGCAATCGCCTCAACTCTCGCACTCGCCCCTCTCGCATTATTCACCTCAAACACTACCGACTCGTCACCCGCTCTAAGTGTAATTGTGCCTAAGAAGACATCTATCAACGCTTTAGCCGTGTTCAAGAACGGGCGCCCTAAAATTAACGGAACTCTATCATCGGCCTCCATATCTAAAACTACAAAATCAGCCGGAAAAACAAACCTATCAACTTTTACCAACAAATTCTCTACTACCCCCCTAGGATACTTAACTGACTTATCCGCTAACGAGAGGGTCATACGAGTCGACTTCAAATCACCAAGGCCTAGTTTTTCGTAAAATGAATATGGCATCAAATTAATACTAGCACCTAGGTCAGCTAACGCGTGGTTTTTCACATCACCACCAAACAAACAAGGAATCGTGAAAATGCCCGGATCAGTAAGTTTCTCAGGAAGTTTATTTAGGATCAGTGCCGAACACTCTCCACTCAGCGGATTACTAGAACTCTCACCTATCCTATCCTTACGCTTGAGAAAATCCTTAAGGAACTTGGCGTATTTAGGCATGGATCTCAAAGCATCAATGAACGGAAGATTCACCTTCAGCTGGGTGAACATCTCAAGAAATTTCTCGTATTCCCTAGCATATATCTGCTGCCTAGCTCGAGCGGGAAACGGAAGACGAGAAATATCAATCACAGGCGGTGGTGGCCGAACCTTCTTCGGCTGCTTCTCTACTTTCTTCTCAACCTGAGGCTCATCGGCGTGTGCGGTACTTGCTGGGTCTAGCCTAATGTGCACTTTGCCTGGAGCCTCCATCTCAATCACCTCATCTACCTCATCATCACTCCCTATCTCAACATTCTCTCTTACGACCTCTCCTAAACTCAACCCACTACGAGTAGTAATTGCTTTAACAGAATGGTGGACTGGGTGAGTAGTACCTGAATACTGACCAGAAGGGGACTCTTTCAACTACCTAGCTATATCCCCTACTGTTCTCTGAAGATCTAGAAGAGTAGACTCTTGATTTTTAAGCTGAAGTTCATGTCTCTGATTAATTTGACCCTGAGTTTGAATAAATTCAGTGAGAGATTTCTGCGTCGCCTGCTGCTGTGTCATCATCGCCTGACTGTGTGTCATCATTTGAGCTAACATCTCCTCCATCCTACTCATACCACTCTCTGGGGCCTTGCCACTGCCCTGACTCTCCTGATTCGACCCTCCACTCGCGTAAAGACCTCCTGACCCACTATACTGACCACTCTGACCCGAACCACCACTCGTGTAAAGACCCGGCCCCCTATTTTGATACTGACCAGATGGAAAACCAGGGGGATTGCCAGAAGGGCGAAAACTACTACCACTACTCTGCTGCCAGCCAGGGTTAAAACCATTATTACTACCGAACTGACCCCTAGACTGGCCTGCTATGTACTCAACCTGCTCTAACGTAAGTGTAGAACAATCAAGTGTGTCGTGACCTCCCCTACAAAGCTCACACCTATCAACTCTCTTCTTTATCTCATCAATCTCTTGCTTCACCTCCTTCCTAATCTCTTGCTTCACTCTCTCGACTGCAGCAGCTACCGATGTATCCAAGCTAACTTGGTTTACCCCTCGACCGGCCGAGGAGGTATGAACAGGAATGGAAGTCCTGCTGGCAGTGCTGTAATCTATATCAGAATGTGCAAAGCTCTCAAACAAATCATTGCACTCAATCACCGTCTACTTTCCCATAAGCTGCCCTCCTGCTGAAGTATCAAAACGCACTCTAATCTCAGGAGTAAGTCCATTGTAGAACTTTTCAACTAACGCCCAGTCAGACAAACCATGCTGTGAGCAACGAGAGAGAAGCGTCTGGAAACGCTCCCATGCCAAGTGATATGGCTCATCAGGCTCCATACGGAAGGAGTGGATCTGATCTCGAAGGCGAGATGCCTTGGCTGGCGGGAAGTATTTTGCTAAGAAAGCGTCGCGAAGACCAGCCCAAGTAGGGGTGTTCAAAAAACTCGTGGCTCGCAGCTCGCTCGAAACTCGCTCGGAAAAAGCTCGAATAAAGCTCGGCTCGAAATTGGCTCGGTTGTAAACGAGCCAGCTCGGCTCGGCTCGGTTTGTAAACGAGCCGAGCTTGAGCTTGGCCTGGCTCGGCTCGTGAGCTCGTGAGCTGGCTCGATAAGGTTTACTTACATACTTCATTTTTATGTCCCACATCGCTTAGAAAACAAAAACTAAGAGAGTATCTCCCCTATAAAAGAATGTAAAGACAATGTATAAGGTGAATTAACTATTTATACTTTCATATAACCATATGGTTAAATTAAATTGCAATTATGGCCCTTAGTCTATGAATAAATTCATTTTTAAGAGCTTTTTAAGTAGTAAAATTTGCGGTTCTTTGTTAGTTCGAGCTAGATCGAGCCGAGCCGAGCTAGCTCGAATTATAATCGAGCTCGAGCTCGAGCCTCAAGTCTCAGCTCGATTTGAAATTCGAGCTCGAGCCGAGCCAGCTCGAATCAAGTTCGAGCCGAGCTCGAGCTGGGTCTAGCTCGGCTCGACTCGGCTCGTTTACACCCCTAAGCCCAAGTAGTGAAGATGCCTGCAGGCTGAGAATCGAACCAGACGGCTGCGCGTCCAGCGAGAGAAAAGGGGAAGACCTGTAAGTACCTAGCATCTAGATTGACACCCTCGATGGAGTAGGTGCCACAAAGACGAGTGATGCGATTAATGTGAGCGGGTGCATCCTCGTCGTCACGTCCATGAAACTGGCAAGAATTGGTAATGGCGGTCATGATGTAAGAAGGAATCTGCCAGGACCTATCATTCGCTATGTCGGGAAGGGTGATGGGTGAAGTAACACCGGTGAAACCGGTGGTAGCCTGCTGGTAAACGGTGCGGTTCGCCATGGCGGGTGAAGGACTAGGTGTACGAGAACGGGATGGTGGTGGGGAAACGTGAGGTGAAACGTGTGGTGATTGCTTCGGTGTGAAATCGAACGCGGGGGTGGAATGCGGGACTGAAGAAGATGAAGAAGACGAAACGGACGACTCGACTGTGAACAGAGGCGGCGGCGGTCCCTGCGAACGCGTATGGGGCATCCACCAAAGACGACCAACTAAAAGACTCTAACACTGACTCACTAACCTAGAAAAGACACTAAAGCAAATATTTTTGGATTTTTATAGTTTTTTAGACTCCTACGACTCAACGAACACAAATAGCACAGAATATGTCAAGTAAGTCCAAACAAAGAAATCAACGCAATCGCCAAAGAATCCCCGGCAGCGGCGCCAAAAACTTGATGTGCTGAAAATGGGTTAATTAAAAACAACTAAAATTACCCTAATTCTAGACTCTCTAAGTTTTAAATTTATAAAACTAAGACTCTCTAAACCCTAAATCACACGACCGGCAAGTGAACCGGTCGATGAAGTATAGCCTAAGGAAGTCCGAGTATCGAACCCAAGAGACTCTACTGATTACGCTAATGACTCTATCTAGACTCAAACTGACACGACTTAACTAAATGTTTGTTGATTGGGGGGGTTTCTAAAAATCCTAAGAATGCAAATAATGAAAACTAACTAGACTAGATGAACTAGACACGAACTCAAGTGAAAACTCTGACCAGTGATGGATGAAGACTACCTAGGCTAGACGCAAGCTAACTCAGAATGGATCTCTATCTGATAATGTTGTGGTGTGGAACCGGGATCTTAAATTGCTAAACCTATTAAGACACCACTAAGCCCCTCGAACACTCTCAAGGCGATTCTTGTGGCACTACCTAGGCTGTTACGTTTACCGGTTTGCTAGATTTCTTTTCCGTCCTCTAGTTTCTTGAAAGTGCCTATATAAGACGCTCTACTTTGCCGCGCGAACGTCTAAAGCGACTACGGGTTCTAATCTTAGCTTAATAGACTATGGAATGTTAAGGACTTATAACCAAACCTAGACCTATTAATACCCTCGAGCCTTTCCGCGACGAGTTTAGCAGCACACTTGATTTTATTAAATTACCGAATATTACTTCTAAGGTTACTTACTCGATTTTCACCCTAAAGGATCAAAGATTTATTATGTGATATAGACACTCACCAAAACCTAAAACCCTAGCCCAACTCTATTCCGTGATAAAGACCGTCACCAAGAATCGAACGAAGCAACAAACAATAATAAAATAATCACAAGCACACATACGCACCAAGTTAGAAATCCATAGCTTTTACAGTACAAGAAAAATCCACAACCACGACAAAAATCGAATAAAGAAACCAAACTTTATTTAACTATAGTCATAACCTAGGTAGTACGAGAAGTTTAGCCAAGAAACATGTTCAAAAACATAGCAAACAATGTAATCAAATCTGAATTCATCTTGTAACAAGGTAAAACGAACGAAAAACAAAGAAACAGGAAAGTTAAACCCGTATTCTTCACTTCCGAATGCTCCAAAGTGTCACCCGATGATTCCTAGCCTTCCCGAATGCTTCAACAGCCCTTAATCAACCTCCAAAGATGTTTAAGAACCCTAATTTTCGTCCCAAGTTCGTCCTAGATGATGTGCGGCTCTGATGTGCGTATCCTCTCGCCAATCGTCTGATGTTATCTATATTAAAAATAATGGGATCCCCCCCAACAGCCGCCAACATCCTCCTCTAAATAATTCATAGGCCCAAATTAATGATGCTTACCTAAAATTACTTCACAAAATCACGGCCCACCATAGTGAATGTCATGTTTCTGCTGGGCTTTCATTCTTTTCACGTAAACATTGCTTAACTTTCTTTTCTTTTGTTTTGATAGATATCAACAATAATAATTAATATATACAGCTCTTTGTCTTTGTTTGATGGGTATTTTAGCAG
>JARYGA010050555.1:0-43784 GCA_030545235.1 Helianthus tuberosus | reverse complement strand
GCAAAGGGCACGTTTTTTCGAGCTCGAACAGGGCATACAGATTCTCAGGGTCGGCCCTGATCCTCAAACCTGAGATTTCCCATATTCGCCTTGTTTTTGAGCCAAGTAAATGTTCATCCCTTTATGTCTTCGATTAGGTTACTGTTTTGTGTGTGAACCCCTTTAAAAACTCTTTCATTTCTGCAGCTCCACGTCATCCATAAGGCTATAGGGTGTGGTCATCATCCCCATGACCCTTCACATAGGCGTCATTTCATCCATCTTTAATCTACCATTCAAAACCGCTACCATAAGGGTGTGGTCATGACCCAAACCACTATCCTTTTTATTTTTTTAATATATTTTTTTCTTAAAATTATCAAACGAGAGAGTCGTGGTAATCGTGGTTTAATCCATGGAAACCACCATCAATAAGGAGGGGGATGATGCACCATTTAATTAATGGTCCTATCTGGAATAATGTTCCAATCCATGGCCCCCACACCCAATAGCCTAAGATCTTGCCATTACCACACATTTCGTCGCCTTGTTCGTTTTTTTTAACAGTTAATGCATCCACCGTTTTCAGCAATTTTCTTACCGATGAGCATGTGTGCAAATATAGACATGCGTGCGAAAGAGAGAGTGCATTCCATCGGAATATTTCTTTTAGCACTCAACTGGTAGGGGGTGTTTGGCCTAGTTTTTTTAACAAAGCTTATAGCTTTTTAATTTTTTTTTTTATAAAATAAGCTACATTTGGTGTTTAGTTTAGCTTTTTAAGCTTATTAGCTTATATAAGCTAATTTGAAAAGTTTATTTGAATATGGTTTTTTAGCTTATTTGAAGAAGCTTATTTGTGTAAGGACAAATGATAGAAAATAAGTTGTAAGCTAATCCAAACACTTAAAAATAGATTATCAAATGATAGAAAATAAACTATAAGCTACTTTAAAATATAAGCATAAGCCAAAAAATAAAGTTAGGCCAAACACCCCCTTAGGGGGGTCGGTATGATTGCGGTAACTCCCTCGGGGAATATGTTTCACTGATCGATGATTTGCCGCCGCCCCAATATCGGTGAGCGATGAGTGGGGTTTTCGGTGTATAGTCACCGCTGCGGGGAAGAGGAGGGAAGGAGGAGAGAGGGGGTTTAATGGTGGGTTCCAACCCCTTTCAACCAATTACAATTTTTTTTTAAATTCTTTAACACTCTCTAGGTGTTTGAATCATTGCTAGTGATTGAGTGTAAAATGAGGGGTAGAATGAGAACTTAACATGACAAAATATTATTCGCTGAACAATGACTCATACACCCTAAAGTGTTTGAATCATACCCTCACCCTTAGTTAGCTGAGTAGGAAAACAATGTAAATTAGTTATGGTATATTAGTTATGATTTTCATGATATAATCATGTGCTAGTACCCGTCAATTCAAACACAAATGCATCTTAGCTTAGCTGGTTATCGGTGTTGCTATTAAGCTGATTAATGAACTTGGTTTTCATCACCCTTGGTCCCATTATTAAGTCAAAATATTTAATGCTATTATATATTATGATAACTTTTTAATATATTTTATATGGTGGAGATACAATAGGAAGTTTATTTGGCTAGGAAGGCTAGGAAGTGATCTTGACCATCCATTAAGTTAATCAAGGGCTAAGATTAAATCAGGGAAATTGAAAGGAAGAAAAGAGGCGCGTGAGTTTGTTCAAGGGCATTCTAGTCAATCCAAGCCAAGAGTTTCTCTCTCTTCCAATTCCCCCCATTTTTTAAACGTTAATAACTCTTTCATACGACATTATTTTTTATAAAAATTGCACAAAAAAAACGAGCGTTTTTTTTATCTTTAAAACGAATATACTATTGCTATATTTTAAAAAAAAAATTAAACCCAGTTGTGTAAAACGCAATAGAAAACCCACCAGTTACGTAAAACGCAATGAAAAAAAAAAAACCTAAAAAATAACATTTTTCTAAAACGCAATGCACCAAAAAACACAAAGAAATGACTTATTTGTAAAATGCAATGGCCAGAAAACACAAAGAAATGTCTTATTTCTAAAACGCAATGGACTGAAAACACATAAAAAAGTGTTTTACCTAAAACGCAATGCACAAAAAACACAAAGAAATGTCTTATTTGTAAAACGCAATGGCCAGAAAACACAAAGAAATGTCTTATTTGTAAAACGCAATGGCCAGAAAACACTTAAAAATGTCTCATTTCTAAAACGCAATGGCCAGAAAACACTTAAAAATGTCTCATTTCTAAAACGCAATGACCTAAAAAAACAAAAGAAAGTGTTCTCTGTAAAACGCAATGGACTGAAAACACCTAAAAATGTGTTTTACCTAAAACGCAATGACTAAAAACACTTCAAAAATGTGTTTTACCTAAAACGCAATGACTAAAGATACTTAAAAATGTGTTTTTTTTTCTAAAACGCAATAGCCAGAAAACACATAAAACTCTCTTATTTCTAAAACGCAATGGACACATAAAACTGTTTCTGAACTGTTTGTGAATTGTCTGTGAACTGTCTGAATTGTCTACGAATTACTGTCTTCGAAATGAGCCGATTTCTGGAAAATTAATTTTTCTGACGCGTTTTTAGTGCAGCTCAACCCCAGCCAGGGGCTCTGCCCCTTGGACCCCGCCAGGGGCTGCCGCCCCCGGACCCCCGCCAAGATCGTAAAACGCAATGACTAAATAAAAACCCAGATTGTGAAAATGAAATTAAAGAATTTCTTACATGGATCGAATCCGGTTTCTTCATCAATTGACGAAATTTGAAATGATAGAAACACTTATCAGCGATTGAATCGAACAAATCGAGTGATTATCTTCAAAATCACCAGAAAAAACGAGATTTTGAATGAAATTAAACTGGGTTTTCTTCGAAAAAAGCTGAAGAACACGTTGATCGGGTGGTTGAATCATTGATTGATGACGAAAATCACACTATAATGTAGTGATTATTGAGATAGTAAGTGAAGAAAATGTTGGAGATGGTGGGTTTTGAAAATGGTGGGTTTTAAAGTAATTGGGGAGAAGAAGGAAGAAGAAATGATGAGATTGACTAAAATACCCTTTCTCTTTATTTTAAAATTTGCCACATGTCATAATCTTATGACTTACTATCCTTACTAGCCAAAATTAACTTCCTTGATCTTTTCCCATATTTTATAATTTGTATATGCATAAACTCTTAACAGGTGTTAAAATATCTTAACTCTTTGATGAACTTAAAAAGTTTTAAACTTTACAGATGTGTAGAAACTTTCTAATTAACCTAAATAAATATTGTAATTTTTTTATTTTACAAGTTTAATTATCCTTTTACTATGTATAATGACTTTGAACTTATATAATTATTATATTAAATTGTAAGTTCGTTTCAGATAATAAAACTCATTTATTTTAAATCTTGTACATATTTGAAGTGTATCGTCAGATTGTCACTGAAATCTAAGTTTAAAGCAACTTTTTTTTTGAAAGGATAATTTCATAAAAACACCGGCGAGCCTCAAAAAACACGGCCCAAACCGACACCAACAACACCAATTACAACATATACATCGGGTAATTACACCATTCTCTCCATTCAATATTCCTATGAGAAGATCTAAACTTTAACCACAGGAACCCAACCGATTTAACCTCTCTAAAGATCTCGTCGCATATACCTCTCCCATTTGAGAACACTATCTCGTTCCTAGCTTTCCACAAACACCAACATGTCACCACAATGAGGCCCCGAGCGATATCTCTAGCTTTCTTGCCCAACCCCAAATCTTTATGGCAAGATAACAGGTCCTTGAAATCAAAGGCATAAATAGGCGGAGTTTTTGCCCAAACACTCAGCCTTAACCAGAGCGACGCCGAAACCTCGCAAGCTGTAAAAATGTGGTCCACCGATTCGGGGACTTCACCACACAGAGGGCAAATCACTGAATCGAGATGAATGTTCCTTTTAGCAAGCGCGGTTCTTGTCGGAATTCGATCGAGGGACGATCTCCAAATAAAAATCTTAACTTTTAAAGGGATCCAACCACCTTTCCACTTCCAAGCGTTATTGTCAGCCGTGACATCCTCATTCCCAGCCAACCTTTTGACCGCAGCTGTAGAAAAAATGCCTGACACCTCCGGTAACCATCTCCAAACATCCGGCCTGTCCGAAAGAGCGAAACTGCGAATAAAGCTACAGCACTCCTCCAGATCAGCCATTTCAAGAGCGTTAAGAGGAGATTTAGACCAACACCATTTCCACTCATCTGAGCCTCTTCTAACCGGCAACCGATCCGCAACCCAGCAGTCTTTAAAACCTTCGATAGCAAATAGTCTTGGCCACTTAAGCATCAGCGGGACTTCACCAGCCCATAAGTCAATCCAAAATCGAATGCTAACCCCTTTACCAAAAACCCCTTTGATATAGCTGTGTATTCTATTTCCTTTGAGCTTAAACTTGGATTCTAAAGTAGAGATATTCTTCCAGACTCCAGTAAGGGACGAATTTGAAGGAAGGTAGGACCACTTCCTTTTATTTCCATGACATGCCATAATAACTTTTCTCCAAAGGCTATCCTCTTCAACTCTAAATCTCCAAATCCATTTCATCAATAAAGCCTCATTAACAGCCTTAAGCCTGCAAATACCAAGACCACCTAATTTTTTCGGACGGGTAACCGCGTCCCACGCCACCCAATGCATTTTCCTTGCTTCATCCGAACCTCCCCATAAGAATCTCCTCATCAAAGCTTCCAACCTCTCGATAACTTTAATCGGGGCTTTAAAGATCGAAAAGAAATAAACAGGCAAGCTTTCTAAAACAGATTTGATAATAACGACCCGGCCATCGATCGATAGCGAATTCGCTTTCCACGTGGACAAACGATTCTGGAAAATGCTGACTATAGGGTCCCAGTTCTTAAAGCAAGTAACTCTAGACAATCAAACAATATCCAAACATCTATATCTATTTAAAGAGTTAAATGTCATTTTAGTCTTTCTGGTTTGGGCTATTTTGTCAGTTTAGTACAAAGGTTTTATTTTTCGCATATGGGTCTAAAAAGGTCTCATCGTTGCCATTTTAGTCCACTGGGTTAGCTTCATCCATTTTTTCTGTTAACAAGAAAGACAATTCGGTCATTTTATATGTAATTCTGTGAACTACAAGGGCAATTCGGCCATAGAAAAGAAAATGACCGAATTGTCTTTCTCGTTAACAGAATTAATGGATGAAGTTAACCCAGTGGACTAAAATGGCAACGGTGAAACCTTTTTGGACCCACAGACAAAAAATAAAACTTTGTAATAAACTGACAAAATAGCTCAAATCTCAGGGACTAAAATGACATTTAACTCTACTTTAAAAGTACACTTTTAACACTTCTTTACAAGTTTAAACAATCTTTACCAACGAAATCGTTGATTTGACTTCAATTTTGAATCTAACTTTGTTTGTAAAAAAGCTGGGAAAATATGTGCAATAATTCGAGTTGTACATTATTGTACATCACATGTGACCAAAGTTCATGGTCCTAAAATTTTTAAAAGCAACGAAACGTGGAAGTAGTATGACGAAGGAAGAAAGAAACCATCATTTTGAGCCATGAATAAAATAATATATATATATATATATATAGAATCAATAAAATAATATATATTGATTTGACTTCAATTTTGAATCTAACTTTGTTTGTAAAAAAGCTGGGAAAATATGTGCAATAATTCGAGTTGTACATTATTGTACATCACATGTGACCAAAGTTCATGGTCCTAAAATTTTTAAAAGCAACGAAACGTGGAAGTAGTATGACGAAGGAAGAAAGAAACCATCATTTTGAGCCATGAATAAAATAATATATATATATATATATATATATAGAGTTAATGTTCATAGTCTCTATCAAAGTAGATGTGCCTTCTAACCGTATGCTTAAAGAAGCAATGTCTCACTCTCATCCAACCACCTTTGGTCCTTCTATCAATTATTCATAATATCTCATAATTCCCAATTGATTACGAGATTAAATAAAGAGTAAATTGCCATTTTGGTCCATGTGGTTTAGCCAGTTTTGCCACTTCAGTCCAAATCTCAAACTTATTACATCTGGGTCCCTGTGGTTTGCATTTTGTTGCCATTTTAGTCCAAAATTCAAAAACCCATTTTTTTGACTGTTACAACCTCCTATTTTGTCCTTTAGTGCAGGGGCATTTTGGTCATTTTTTAAATTTCATTTGTTTTACATTTTTTTAATATATATTGAGGATGATGATGTTGGGGATGATGATGATCATAATCAGTTCTCTCTCTCTCTCTCTCTATAGCACCACAACCGCCACCTCTTCCCTCTCTCTCTCTTCTCTCTCTATGGACCAAAATGCCCCTGCACTAAAGGACAAAATAGGAGGTTGTAACAGTAAAAAGAATGGGGTTTTTGAATTTTGGACTAAAATGGCAACAAAATGCAAACCACAGGGACCCAGATGTAATAAGTTTGAGATTTGGACTAAAGTGGCAAAACTGGCCAAACCACATGGACCGAAATAGCAGTTTACTCTTAAATAAATGAATGAATAAATTACATTATTTAAGTAGTCCCACATTATATAGGAACAAATCAAAATCCTATCTTAAGGCTACTCGGTGTGGGAGGAGAGTAATCCTCAAAAGTTACTCCGCTACGTAGGATGGGTGTGAGAATGGGGCAAAGGAAATGGAGAATGGGCCTAATATATATATATATATATATATATATATAGGGTTAGGATCATGAGTGAACAACATCCTTGGTTGTGAACTGTGTGAACTCATCCTAGCCATTGATTTCCATTTTAGGTGTTAAGGGTAGGATAGTAATTTTTAATTATCTAGTTTTAAATATTGTATTTTAATAAATGTATATCAGTTACAAATCCCTATTTTCTAGTGATCTAAATATATTTTAATAATATTCAAAGAACATTGCAACAATATACGTAAATCTCAAAACATCACAACTCCCAGATTTTTTGAACATATTGATTTCGAAGATCTGTACCAGTATAACAATTTTCGCCCATTCGTTCGTTCATTAATACCCAGAATTGATTTTTTTTGTTTCAACCATGGCAGACCCAGAAAGTAATACCCACAATTCATTCGAAGACGCCGATGAAATCTACGTCCCGACTAACGATAACGTATTCGTTACAACAATGGATTGTCCAGGTTTGTTTCTTGTATGATCGTTAAGATGAATATACGTATGTTGTGTTTATACCCTATTCTATTCGTATCTTTTCCAACTATAGTTTTTTTTTCATGTGTTTGATTATCCAAAAATTATACTGATGAGATCAATGATGCATGTCCTCGTTAGTACACAGACGTATATTGTTTACCTACGGCCAGGATTTTTCTGTTGTTTAGATTCACACATAGGTACAGTTCGTGGTTTTTAACCCACTTGTTATACACATACGTACATGCCATGTTTGTAGTATTATGTTAGCGGTTATATTTTTCTGTTAATGATGTATGTTATTTCATACACGTGTGTATTTTAAAACTTAGATTCCATATGTGCCAGCTTCAACGATTTGTAGTTGTGCACATTTGATTTTGAGTTCCCTTAATATATTTTAGACCAAATCCGTTAAATTGGCTTTTTTGAAGATCATCATACGTTATTTAACTTTTTTTAATAAACTCCTGCAGAATCATTTGCCAGTAATGTATACGAAACTCCTAACGGAACTAGGTACTGGACACCAACTTTCATTCCCCGGATTCAAATCATATGTTAAAGCTAGATTTAGTACTATAGAACAAGCAATTGCAATGTATGGGGAGTACGCACAACTAACAGGTTTTGGAACCCGTTTGGGTACTTCACAGAAGGAAAAAGTAGGCAATATAATGGTTACCAATCGGCGATATGTCTTATGTTCTAGAGCCAATAAACCTAAACGTAAGGATAATATGGCTGATGTTATTAATTCAAATTCACCATCACGTCGTTCCAATGTTAAAGTTATAGATTGCAAGGCATGTGTTAAATTTGTTCGTCTAAAAAATTCGTCGGAGTACGAACTTTATGATTTCGTAGAACAGCACAACCATGGATTTGCCACACCCAAAATCTTGATCTATCACTAAAGCGGAGAAAGCTTGACTTTTCTACCCAAGAGTTCATAGCAAAATGCCGGAACGCTAATCTTGGGCCTACTTAGTCTCACAAAGGTACACCTGGTTTTAAAAGGTGGCCACCATAACGTTCACGACACGGTCGTGGACTACAAAAATTGCTGGCGCGATATCCGAGATTTTATAGGTGATAGAGATGCCCAAATGATACTTGACAAATTCAAAGAACGCAACAAAAACAAAGAAAATTACACGTTTGGAAGAAAGTGATACTGAAGCCGGCACTGATGGGCAATTGGAAGAAAGTGAAGACGATGGTAGCGAGTTATAAATTTTCGTTTAAAGGACAGATACATGCACCATGTTTATGTCGTTTGAGTTTTTTTTTTAATTTGTTCTCAGCGATTTTTTATGGATTTTTTAATCATTGTTTGTGAAAGTTATTAGTTCTTTTTTTAATAGTACTATAGTTATTCAGTCCGATACATATAACACGAAACGCATAATAGTTTTGTCGTACTAAGCACAAATGTACATTTCAAAACTGTTTGGTAACATATTATTAGTGTATTTAATTAATAACCATAACCGCACACGCCTTAATATTATATATTAGATGTTACAAACGTTGGATCACAATAATTTCGACTTGTAAACAAAAAGTCTTACAGCTGTTCGTTACTGCATACATACTTAGTATGGTTATTTCTTTGAAGTGTACACATGTGAACTATTATACAAACAAATGCACACATGTGTACTGTAGTATATATACACCAGTGCATACGTGTACATAGTATACACAGGTGTACTAATACTGTTACATTATGCACTAAGTTTGCTAATATATGAATCATTTATTGTACAGTTTTTTACATGTGTGTACCAAAATTATGAACTTAACACATACATCGGGGTAGGTACCAGTAAACTATATTATATTATCAACTAAAAGTCGGTTCCATAACGTGTATCAAACCAATCAAACAAACATTCCATAACAAACCCAACAAATACCAAAACAATCTACCATCAAACGTATTTTTTTGTCAACAACCATCAAACGTACTAATTAACCCAAATTGCACGCCTTCCCATATTCTTTTGCTTCGGCCAATATGCGGTCACGATGCTTGTTAGCGCTTGAAGTTACCAACTTCACCGCGTATTTCTTCCGTATCCATGTCAAAGTTGCTTTTTTGCGGCCCGGCTCAGGTGGGAAGCCACTATCCCATTTTCGTCATGGTTTAGCATTGATGCAAAGCAATTAACGACTCCAGCATTAATCCACTTACTTGGTTGCAAATCCTTCATTTGGAAATGATACATGCCAACACCGGTTGCGGTTTCGAACACAAATTGCCTGCTCAATAAAGTTTTAGCTATATCAACTACACTAGAAATGTGTACATCGTGTCCATACGGATTATAATGAACATTGCTAAAGCTACTACATTTAAACTACACATGTGTATCTTGTGTACATACACATGTGTATCACGCAGAATTCACATATGTACAACAGATGTTTATGAACATTGCTAAAGCTACTACAATTATACTACACATGTGTATCTTGTGTACATACACATTTATAAAAGTGAATCATAAATATGTGTATCAAACAAAATACACAAGTGTACACCGGAGTAAACAAACAACCTGTTTCAACGTTTACAACAGGTTAAACAAACAATATACACTTGTGTATGTTTCAACATTTATATACACAATAATACCTTTTCGCTATAATATTTAACATCTTTTTCCCCATTCAATCCGGATCAGAAAAATACACCAGTGTACAATTATCTAACTCACTGTTTATAACTCTTATGCAAGCTATACACAAATGTACATCAACGAAGAAGAGGCAAATCAGCCAAACATACATCAGAAAATCACATAGCATATAAAATCGAAAAACAGAGTAACATCAACTATATTGTTAAATTAACCCTATCCTTCAAAAACAATGAAGCAAGTACTCGGACAATAGGTAATTAAAACACAAAATCGAACAAAAACCACGTGATTAAACATCTGCTACGGCGGAAAAATTAAACCCAAACTTCCGATTTGATGTACTTCAAAGAAGTCTAAAACTTACAAAACCGGCAACAATGTACATGCAATTTCATATAAACTTTAACCTTCAGCATAGTGTACCTTTGTTTGTTTAAAATCGTACGATTTTCCCAGTGCCTTGTTAACTCCGGCGGACTTCCCATGTGGTTGCTGGATGACGGCAGTGATATTGAGAGAGGAAAGAAAGATGTTGATTATAATTTGAATTTAGGGAATTGTATAACTGAATGTGCTATACAATGGGGATTGATGGAATCGATATTATATGGAAACTATTCAGTTTCCATGAATTGAATTATTTTATTGTGTTATTACATAAATACCCTCATTCATTTAAATAAATACATACAATTAAACAAAGAATTACCATCATGCCATTCTATTAATCTCTCAAGATGATGAAAATCAAGGGTCTATATTAGTTCACAAAGTTCACTCTTGGGAAGATGTTCACTCTAGAACCCTACCCTATATATATATATATATATATATATAGGGAGAAGATCATGCGAGAACCACCTCTTATTGCGAGAACCGCGAGGACCAATGTGAACACAACCAAAAATGCCTAAAAATAGCTAAAAATCACACAATTTTTTTTAATATTTTTTATATAAAAATCGCTACTTTTCGAAGAAAAAAAAATCAAAATTTTTTTTTTTGGCCACTAAAAGTAGCGATTTGAGCATAAAAAATTAAAAAAAAATTTTAAGATTTTTTTAGGTTTTTGGGGGTTTAGTTTTTAGCATTTTAGCTTGAGGGGGGTAGGTTTTTTTTAGGTTTTTGGGGGTTTTTAGTTTTTAGCATTTAGCTTGGGGGGTTAGGTTTTTTTTTTTTTTTGGGAGGGGTGGGGGTTAGGTTTTTTTTTAGCTATTTTAGGTTGTGTTCACATTGGTTCTCGCAATAAGGGTAGTTCTCGCATGAACTCCTCCCTATATATATATATATGTGTGTGTGTGTGTGTGTGTTTGTTTGTGTTTGTGTGTGTGTTGTATGTATATGTGTGTGTGAGAAGAAGAGCTCCGTCCTCAACGTCTTGCAGTTGCCGTTCACGACCACGCTGGCCCTGCGGAAATGGTGTTGGGGGGCGTCGCCGGACCAGGCCGGGCCTAGGCGACCCCCACACCGAGTGACCTAAGTATCCTACCTTTTAAAGGGACAAATATATTAAGTTTATTTAAGAATGTACATATTTTTTAAAAATATTTTCAACTTTTTAGTCTGCTAATTAGAACAACTATAAGATATTTTATTATGCTAATTAGAACAACACTAAGATATTTTATTATGAAAATGATTATATGCGTTCTTTGTGTAGAGTAATTTAGTTAATTTAAAAGTATTTTATTATACAACAAATTGAATGTTTGAAAAAAAAATTGTTTTATCGCCGATTTAAATAATATTATTGAATTAATTTCATAACTAAAATTTGTACCCGTAGTAATGCGGTTGGGTTCGATAACGACAATGACAGTTTTTAAACACAAAACATTCCAAATCTAATTATTATTACAAAAGTTACGATAAAAGACAACACATTTAAAGAAAAACTAATACTATAAATAGTTTTAAAAGGATACGGCGTTAACAATTTTTATTTCTATACTACACAACTAAACCTAATGCGTCTAACCTATGCTAATGCATCTTCATGATAAAACTGGCTATCTTGTCTTCGTTAAGCGGTTGGGCTTTTAACTGGTCTAGCCGGTCGATCTCATTTTCGAACACCCCCCCCCCCCCTTCCGTCGGCGGTTAGTCACTTTTTGGACCCCAACCTTCTTTCCTCTTACAAAAAAACAAAGACTGATTTTTGTTCAGCCTTACGATTCTAGCCTTTTGACCCCACGAATGACGAACCTGAACCGGACGCCAATGCAGGTTCGCAGGCCCACATTAAACACCATAAAAGCGCACAGAGAAAACATGGTGGAAAGGTAGAAAGCCTACCAATGTGACGAATAATAGCTTTCAAATGGAGTTGGAAACCAAAAACTGCAATATAATATAATGAAAGCAATACATCATCATGTATGATGTGTGTGAAATGAAACATATAAATTATATCAATTGAGGCATAAAACTAACATTTTTTTAGTACTAATGTTGGAAAAAGTGTGCTTTTGTCTTCCTTTTGTATTTTCAGGACTAAATGAGCGTAAATGAACAAAAGGAACAAATACGCAACAAAATCTAACATAAATACAAGAAAATGAATAAACGTGGCATGCCCGACCCCTCGACAACATCTTCCTAAAGCAAAAACAAAGAAACAGAAGGCTGACCATAGCCTCGTGCCCAGCGGACACGGGGGCGTGGCCAGTTGTCTGCAGAAAGGACAAAGCTATAGAAGCTTCTATTTCCGACACGGGGGCGTGCCCAGCTCAACACGGGTCGTGGTCAACGCTAAGATTCGCAGAATTCAAGCAAATCTTGATAGTACAGATACGCTTCTGCACACGGGGCCGTGCCCAGCGGACACGGGGGCGTGTGGAGCTAATGCAGACAAATTGCAATTAATAAAGAAAGAGAATAAGGATGGACACCGGGCCGTGCCCAATGGACACGGGGTCGTGCCCAATGGACACGGGGCAGTGTCCGGGCGTCTGTGCAGGCTATAAATAGATGTGCTTAGTTCACTTCAAAGGCATCCCTTGGCAAACCATCTCTTTCCCACTTCACCCACACTCCACCACCATCATCCATCATAGAGTGTGTGTAGTAGTCTCGGGATCCAAGATTGATAGTAAGAGTTCTTGACAATCAAAGGTCATGTTTGCCTAAGTCTTTTACATCACTTGGTGAAGACAAGCATTTAGTGTAATACTTTTGATTTTTAATCTTTCCGCACTTTTATTTGGTTTTGTATTAATGACTTTAATAACTAGTTTCTTATGTTGAAGGTGAAACTTCCTTATCATTTGTCCGTGGTGTCTTGGCGTTATTTTACTATCTATATAAAATAAAAGATTTACACCATTCATATCTCTACGGTCTATATAGAGATATGTTGGCTACCTGGTTGGGGGTTAAGAGAATGGTTTGATAAGGTTCTTGCCTTGTTCAGTGTATAGATCCGGAAAGGACCTGGGTCAATCTTACTAGGACCTCCTTCAATACCCACTGGTATTGGATGGCGGGGGTGCGAATGGCTTGATCCCCTCATATGTAAACTACTATTAATACATTAACCCGACTACTTGGGATTGTATCCCTGCTGACTCAAACCACTTAGCCGGGGGTAACGTCACCTTCAAAAGAGGGGCCTATTACATTATACATTAATAACTTAATTAATTATCTTTCAATATTCGGATCTTTAGGATTGTATCCTTGCTGACTTAAACTACTGGGTTGAGGGTAACTTCACCTTCAAACGAGGGGCCTACTACTATAACTAAGATAATCTCTTAAAAAGTGCAAAAGTGCGGAAATCATCAAAGGTTACACTAAAGGCGAGTCGGATCCAAGTGATTCATCTTGTCTATCTGTGTTATTTTATTTTTATTTTCAGCATTTTTAGTTTTTATTTTCATGTTTAAAACCTTTTCTAAACTTTTGATTTGATTAGACGTTGAGGATAAACCGGTACTAAAAGCACTTGTGTCCTTGGACGACCTCGGTATCTTACCAACGCTATACTGCGCTCACGATGGGTGCACTTGCCCATATGTGTGTTTAGTGTTAGTAGAATATCGTGTTTTATAAATTTAAAACTTGACTAAAGTGTTAAAAAGGGCTCAAAATATACCTAAAAACATATCACACTCGACACGCATCAATGCACAACACACTTAAACGTAGGCTACCAATGTTGCAAACTTAAATAAACAAATATAGAAACATCAAACTGTTCAAAAGGTTAAACAGGAGGCGGATGTGTGGATCTGGAAGAAGGGTGACAGCGAGGAATTCTCGGTGAAAAAGTTTAAAACCGATCTCCTAAAAGGCTTGGGTACAGATCAGCAAGGGGGGAACTTCAAATGGAATAACTAGGTTATTCCTAAAGTGAATTTGTTCACTTGACGAGCAGTGGCAAACTCAATCTCGACAAAACTAGCATTAGCGAGAATGGGAGTTCCAGTATTAGACAACTTATGCTCATAGTGCGGGTACATTACGGAGTCTACGGACCATCTACTAGTGACGTGCTTCATGGCTAGATTAGTTTGGTGGCAGATTTACGCTTGGTTACAAATCAAATTCCTAAACCAAGTTGAAACATTCCAAGGCATGATGAAGTAAGTATCATCGTAGAAGGAAAATGGGGGGAGGAAGAAAACATTGGAGGAAGTGCTAATGTTAACATGCTGGAAGATCCAGGTGGCTCGCAATGATAAGGTATTTAAACAAGTCCCCACACTGGCCAGCAAAATAGTAGAAGATATCAAGGAAACTACACTTTGGTGGATCACGAACATAACAAAATGGAAGAATTTAGACTGCAAATGTTGGAGCAGAAATTTACTAATGTATTGTTTGTTTTGTAATTGTTTCGTTCATCAGTTGTGGTCGTTTGGTCTTTGTGTTGTTTTGCCTCTCTTAGCTTCTTGCTAAGTGTTGGTTGTAGTTTGGTTGTTTATCAAAATTTTGATCCTCGTTTGCCTTTCAAAAAAATGTTCAAACAAAGAAAAAAGAACACTACGACATATGAAAAATACAACAATACCAAAGTGCTCCAAAAGGCCAAACTGTTGAGATTTAAGATGACTATCCCACATTACACAATCACATCACCAGGCCGGATGCCTCGGCACGATACCTTGTAACACCCTTGCTTGTTAAATACAATATTATATATAAGTTTCGTAAAAATGCATGTTTATACGATTACACGTAAGTATGTCAATACGAGTTTACTAAAACTTTTACAATAAAAAAAAAGAACTTAATGTAATTGAATTCGTCGTTTAAAAGATACGACGAAACGCCGTGCGGAAGCTTTTAACTTTATCGTGTTCGGTTCTTCTTCGAGCTTGATCTTCATCCGGGCACTCTTGGCAATCACCTATGATCAAAACCAACTTAAAAGTTAGTTTTGATAGTTAAATAACAAGTTTAAACAAGTTATATGGGATTAGAAATAAAGGCATTTGAATAAAATAATTAAATACAAGAAATTATATATTTTGTTTTCAGCCCCTTCACCCGGCCGTGTCAAAAGATCACCCGGCCGTGTCAGCTTAACATATATTTTTCACAGCCCCTTCACCCGGCCGTGTCAAAAGTTCACCCGCCCGTGTCAACTCTGCACGTTTATTTTTCATCAAATTTGCATCCAAACCTATCCAAACTCATTTTAATTGCTTGGGGTTCGTTTCTTAACATGTCTAAGCTATCATCCATTACCCGGATCCATTATTCATATAGTTTACACTCCCGTTACCCGGTTTACGTTTTTCTTTATTACACTTAAGCCAACATTTTACCACCTACTTTATTTTGACCCGTTTAGAAGTTTTCATGCATTTAAGCATCAAACTCGCATTTCTCTTTGTACACTTCGTATTTCCATTTTTTTTAAATAGCCTCTTATATTGCACAACTATTTTGTAGTGGATTTAACATAACGGACCGTTATTCTTAATTTTACCCTTTGGATAGTCATTCTACGTAATTGACCCGTTCTTAGGCATTTAACTCTCAAGGTTTATACTTACAACTCTTACATATATCTAAGAGTTGCATAATCATAATACTAGTATCTAAACGACCTCTAAGGGTTATTTGCCCGATTTACAAATCATGGGCGTTTTGGTCATTTTTAGTCCCACATTTACGACGAAGGACTCTCGCTAATTATTTGACCCATATTTGCATGTTTATCTAGCAACTTAACTATGCGTACCTGGCTCGGGTCAAGGTATTGACCCATTTACATAACTTTTTGCTTTAAATCTTTCTAGTTAAAGCAACGCAAGCTTATGTTATTTCCTGTGATTACAAAACTCAACAAGCGATTGTCAAATGTTATTGTCAAATTGTGTTAACCACACCATTTGACCCATTTAGTCTAATTGACCATTTGTCCGTATGAGATGGTATTTAATTACCATTTCACCCCTTTAAACCTATCCCGGTTTTCCTTTGAACTTGTTTTACTTAAAACCGTTTTTTATTTATTCGTCATTACATGACTAATTTACCATTTAACCCCTTTTACTATAATTCATGATTTCTTACCATTTTCCCTCATTCCGACTCTCATTGAATCGTGTCGGAATATCATATACCAACCACTTAGTAGCATTCATATCAATACTTGAAATTAAGTAACTTTGCAAATAATGTAAAGGGGAGTAAGTTCTACTTACCTCGCATCCAAATTACGCTTTCCTTTTCGTACTTGCTCCGTTTGACCCGCTTCATTCTAAGCCTTCATCTAGCTTGTCAAGAGTCAAACTATCATCATAATTCACAAGGTGGTTAGATTAGTCATTATAACCATGACTATTCCACCTTACGTGTTTTCTTTGTCAAAACTACTATTCGACTCCGTCCATGGTTAGTTTAACTCTTCAAAAGTTAACTACCCTTAATTATATGATATGTGCATATAAGCTAAATCGACTTCATAATTAAAATTTGTATTACCCCACATCACACGTAATTAGTCGAACTAGGAAATTACGCGTTTGATTCATAATTTCAACATATGAACATTGTGGGCATAATTTATAATATCAACAATCAAGTTTCGTATCACTGAAAATAGGCTGTTTTTGGTGACCTGTTTAACCTGTTTACAAGTCTTCAAAAATAATGATTTTTTATGTGGCGTACCTCTCGGAGGGTTAGACATTGTGTTAAAATTTCAAGATCTAACTCTTTACCAAAAACTTGTAAAAATTCATTTACTAAGCTGCAATCAGATGCGTCACTTCTGACTGCAGCTTACGGAAAAATTCATTTAAAATTCCTCGTTTATCCGATTGACGAAATTCCAATTGGAGATTCTTTTAATCACTTAAAACTTTCTACAGTAAGAATTTGAGATCATAACTCAATTCCTAAATTGAGTTATGACATTCGTAATGGGCTGCAAATTCTGCCAGAAAACGCAGCTTGAACCTTTGATACGGAAAAATTCATAAAACGCTCAATTCTCGTCGAAAAAATGCGATTCCAGTGGAGTTTTAAAGATATTTCCTGGAATTACATTTTAGACTCAAGAAACACATGCTTTTATCACGTTTTGTCCAGGTTACAGCCGATACAAGTCGGCTGTAAATTCTGATCAAGAGCCGTTTGAATTCAGCTTTCAATTTAAGCAAGTTCTTGACATCATAACACCATTTTAGCAATCAAAAACCCTAACAACAATCACCTTCAATGGTGTTCATGGATTTTTTTTACTAAAATTAGGCACGATTTCAACGTATCTTGTCTAGGGTTTACTCCTAAACACTACAACGTTCCTATTTCATCCATATAACAAGCATGCATCAACAAATTTCGAATACCCTAAATTCATGAGAATTTCAAGTAGAGAATTAACATCAAATTTTACATACCTTATAACCCCCTTGCAATGGGGATCAGTAATCTATGCTCGATTTTCGTTTTGGACCAGATTTGAACCTTCAATTTAGGTGTTTTGTGGGATTTAGGGTTTTGGCAAGCTTGGTCGCCATCCCCCTGCTTTGATCGATCTCCAGCACTCCACCAGGAGTGTTTGTGTTTTAATTAAAAAGTTTTTATTAAAACTTGTTTCAAGTTAAACACTTTTGGTCCCTCTAGTTTCTTTTAGTTTATATCTTTGGCATTTTAAATTTATTTATGTTTTTAAACGGGACAATTAACTAACTAGGTTATTTATTCCTAGTTAGCTCACTCTCGTTTATTTTACACTTTATATAACGCTAATATAAAACCTTTTTAAATTTCGGGGTGTTACATAACCCACTAGTATGTCACTACAAGACTTCTCTTCTAACTAGGTTATTATTTTTCCCAGTTAACTTATTGGATTCCGAGAGTTATAACCCGTCTTTTAATTAATATTAGGATTATTTATTTAAATTCTAATATTTATCGGGTTGCTTTTACCGCTAACGATACTTTATCCGTCTTTTAGTATTAACGGGGTTTGATTACCAAACCCGTTTTTGGGGTGTTACAAGTCTACCCCCCCCTTAAAGAGGTTTCGTCCTCGAAACCTTATTTACGTATTTCTTTTAATTCAGACTAAACGAACTTAGTTTCGTTTTCAAGACATTCATTCGTTCCTTTCGATCTAACGTTTTCATTTATATCGACGCGTACGTCTTTCATGTGTAAGGCCTCGCGGGTCGTTACCTTCAGCTCGTATTCGTTATCTTTATTGATTATCTATTTTGGCGGTTAGACTTGTTAGTCACCGGTTACTTTATACCCCATTGCTCAGGTATATATCCATATCGCCATCTCCGGCCTTATGTGAGTTTACGGTTTTCTAAACTTCCTCATACCACTTATGTTTATTAAAACGTTGCTTTCGACTAAAAAAACTAATTTTTTTTGGTTACGTTTTCTCTTTGTCTTATGTCTTTCTCTCATATATAGGAATATTGCTTCGAAAGATTTGTTACTTTCCATTATCTTTTAATACGGGGAATTTCAACTAGTTCCCACGCTTAACCCAAATAACCCGTAGGGTTTTTTTTTTCGCTTCGTCTCGTAGACTATTTCTTTAGATTTCCACCTTTTTAAGGTGATACTCAACAATTCATTTCTTTCTATTTCCGACCCAAAAGTCTTTTTGGTCCCGTAGACCTTAGCACTACCTTTAATCCCGTAGGTTATGATGACCCCGTAGATCATCTTTTATTCGTGTCTTTATTCAATTGTCTATTTATACTTATATAGCTTTAAAGCACCCTTTATTATGTTTGGAATCATTTAATTTTACTTTTGAACTTTAGTTGACCTTGACCGTAGTCTAAGGTTTCATTTGTTTACTTTCGGACTATCTTTCCGACTTTACGACTTCTAACGTCATTTACACGTCGGTTTGTCATACGCTTACCGTTACCCGGTTCATACGTATACTCCTTTACAACCCATTACCCGGGTCCTTCTATCTTATTGTTTTTAGCTTTCCGGTTTCACCGGTTTGCGTTTTCCTATTATATTAAGCGTTATTCCTTAATTGACTCGTTTGACTCATTTTGGGTGAATTTTCATCACTTATGAATGTCAAACTTCATTCTTTATTTAACCCGTCCAACTTTGAAATGGTTGAACGTAATTACCAAAATTTATGTTTGCGAAAATTCTTATCATCTTTTAGTCATGACTCATATTCCGAGTCTTTTGACTTCCTATTTCGCGTTCCCGTCTCTTGGTTTACGCATTCACCCACAATCCTACCCGTCCATCGGGTATCTTTACCGTGATCATTATCAAGTAACCATTCTTATATGGTTTTAGACGTCACCTTAATTTATTTGGTCATTTTAGCGAAATCAATCGCTTTCATTCAGTCAAGTCCTTTATTCTTTATTTAATCCGTTTGACTTGTCCATGTGAATTTCATCACTTATGACAGTCAAAATTTTATCCTTATGCCTTAGCATTCCTATTGGTCGGTCTGTATTTTCTTTTACTTTGATCCTTGTCCCTTCTCTCGGGCTCTTTATTCTATCGTAATACGCTTCCGTCATTCGACTTGCGTCTACGTTTATTATCAAACGTCTTGCTTATTTGATTTATTTGTGTACCTTTTAAGTTAGTCCCATTCACCCCGCCCTTACTACATCGGACGTAAATGCATCCACTACAAGAAGTTCATGGTATCATATGCCACTACTTACTTGGCCAGAGTAAGCGATTAACACATGACACACACGACCTTTTTACAGTTTTCACATCACACCCTATGTAAGTAACGCCTCTATTTAGTTTTCTTGGAAATAATATCCTGGATAGGTATTCTATTCAGGTTTTCCAAGTTTTTTATTTACATATGCAACAATCATTCTCTACATGTTTGTTGCATATTGCTATTTGTGCGATTATATTTAAAAATGTGCACCTGGTAATGCTTGCCCCGATGGGCGTTCCTTGCCGTTATTCTTATTTGCGATTTTTACGCGATTTGGTCCTTGGTGAGCATGATCCCCTTGTCATACTTCGGACCGTTCCTCCGTCATATCCGTAATTTATTCAATTCTCGTCCTCTTCATATGCGAGTGTCCTTCAATCAAAACATTCACAAAGGTTAGTAATGTTGACATCAATAATCGCCCGTATTATAATACGAGGCTTTCTGCTATACGTGTCAACGCACGTAATTTCATTAATTGTATCAATCATTTTAATTGGGGTAGCGTGTATTACACGGTAACCCTATGTGTTGTTTACAACACTTTAACATGCTAAACCACTAACATACTTGTACTTACCGGATTTGCGATCAAGCCTCGAACCGAACACAATTTATTCTTTAACCATGAGCTCTGATTACCAACTTGTAACACCCTTGCTTGTTAAATACAATATTATATATAAGTTAAGTAAAAATGCATGTTTATACGATTACACGTAAGTATGTCAATACGAGTTTACTAAAACTTTTACAATAAAAAAAAGAACTTAATGTAATTGAATTCGTCGTTTAAAAGACACGACGAAACGCCGTGCAGAAGCTTTTAACTTTATCGTGTTCGGTTCTTCTTCGAGCTTGATCTTCATCCGGGCACTCTTGGCAATCACCTATGATCAAAACCAACTTAAAAGTTAGTTTTGATAGTTAAATAACAAGTTTAAACAAGTTATATGGGATTAGAAATAAAGGCATTTGAATAAAATAATTAAATACAAGAAATTATATATTTTGTTTTCAGCCCCTTCACCCGGCCGTGTCAAAAGATCACCCGGCCGTGTCAGCTTAACATATATTTTTCACAGCCCCTTCACCCGGCCGTGTCAAAAGTTCACCCGCCCGTGTCAACTCTGCACGTTTATTTTTCATCAAATTTGCATCCAAACCTATCCAAACTCATTTTAATTGCTTGGGGTTCGTTTCTTAACATGTCTAAGCTATCATCCATTACCCGGATCCATTATTCATATAGTTTACACTCCCGTTACCCGGTTTACGTTTTTCTTTATTACACTTAAGCCAACATTTTACCACCTACTTTATTTTGACCCGTTTAGAAGTTTTCATGCATTTAAGCATCAAACTCGCATTTCTCTTTGTACACTTCGTATTTCCATTTTTTTTAAATAGCCTCTTATATTCCACAACTATTTTGTAGTGGATTTAACATAACGGACCGTTATTCTTAATTGTACCCTTTGGATAGTCATTCTACGTAATTGACCCGTTCTTAGGCATTTGACTCTCAAGGTTTATACTTACAACTCTTACATATATCTAAGAGTTGCATAATCATAATACTAGTATCTAAACGACCTCTAAGGGTTATTTGCCCGATTTACAAATCATGGGCGTTTTGGTCATTTTTAGTCCCACATTTACGACGAAGGACTCTCGCTAATTATTTGACCCATATTTGCATGTTTATCTAGCAACTTAACTATGCGTACCTGGCTCGGGTCAAGGTATTGACCCGTTTACATAACTTTTTACTTTAAATATTTCTAGTTAAAGCAACGCAAGCTTATGTTATTTCCTGTGATTACAAAACTCAACAAGCGATTGTCAAATGTTATTGTCAAATGGTGTTAACCACACCATTTGACCCATTTAGTCTAATTGACCATTTGTCCGTATGAGATGGTATTTAATTACCATTTCACCCCTTTAAACCTATCCCAGTTTTCCTTTGAACTTGTTTTACTTAAAACCCTTTTTTATTTATTCGTCATTACATGACTAATTTACCATTTAACCCCTTTTTACTATAATTCATGATTTCTTACCATTTTCCCTCATTCCGACTCTCATTGAATCGTGTCGGAATATCATATACCAACCACTTAGTAGCATTCATATCAATACTTAAAATTAAGTAACTTTGCAAATAATGTAAAGGGGAGTAAGTTCTACTTACCTCGCATCCAAATTACGCTTTCCTTTTCGTACTTGCTCCGTTTGACCCGCTTCATTCTAAGCCTCCATCTAGCTTGTCAAGAGTCAAACTATCATCATAATTCACAAGGTGGTTAGATTAGTCATTATAACATGACTATTCCACCTTACGTGTTTTCTATGTCAAAACTACTATTCGACTCCGTCCATGGTTAGTTTAACTCTTCAAAAGTTAACTACCCTTAATTATATGATATGTGCATATAAGCTAAATCGACTTCATAATTAAAATTTGTATTACCCCACATCACACGTAATTAGTCGAACTAGGAAATTACGCGTTTGATTCATAATTTCAACATATGAACATTGTGGGCATAATTTATAATATCAACAATCAAGTTTCGTATAACTGAAAATAGGCTGTTTTTGGTGACCTATTTAACCTGTTTACAAGTCTTCAAAAATAATGATTTTTTTATGTGGCGTACCTCTCGGAGGGTTAGACATTGTGTTAAAATTTCAAGATCTAACTCTTTACCAAAAACTTGTAAAAATTCATTTACTAAGCTGCAATCAGATTCGTCACTTCTGACTGCAGCTTACGGAAAAATTCATTTAAAATTCCTCGTTTATCCGATTGACGAAATTCCAATTGGCGATTCTTTTAATCACTTAAAACTTTCTACAGTAAGAATTTGAGATCATAACTCAATTCCTAAATTGAGTTATGACATTCGTAATGGGCTGCAAATTCTGACAGAAAACGCAGCTTGAACCTTTGATACGGAAAATTTCATAAAACGCTCAATTCTCGTCGAAAAAATGCGATTCCAGTGGGGTTTTAAAGATATTTCCTGGAATTACATTTTAGACTCAAGAAACACATGTTTTTATCATGTTTTGTCCAGGTTACAGCCGATACAAGTCGGCTGTAAATTCTGATCAAGAGCCGTTTGAATTCAGCTTTCAATTTAAGCAAGTTCTTGACATCATAACACCATTTTAGCAATCAAAAACCCTAACAACAATCACCTTCAATGGTGTTCATGGATTTTTTTACTAAAATTAGGCACGATTTCAACATATCTTGTCTAGGGTTTACTCCTAAACACTACAATGTTCCTATTTCATCCATATAACAAGCATGCATCAACAAATTTCGAATACCCTAAATTCATGAGTATTTCAAGTAGAGAATTAACATCAAATTTTACATACCTTACAACCCCCTTGCAATGGGGATCAGTAATCTATGCTCGATTTTCGTTTTGGACCAGATTTGAACCTTCAATTTAGGTGTTTTGTGGGATTTAGGGTTTTGGCAAGCTTAGTCGCCCTCCCCCTGCTTTGATCGATCTCCAGCACTCCACCAGGAGTGTTTGTGTTTTAATTAAAAAGTTTTTATTAAAACTTGTTTCAAGTTAAACACTTTTGGTCCCTCTAGTTTCTTTTAGTTTATATCTTTGGCATTTTAAATTTATTTATGTTTTAAAACGGGACAATTAACTAACTAGGTTATTTATTCCTAGTTAGCTCACTCTCGTTTATTTTACACTTTATATAACGCTAATATAAAACCTTTTTAAATTTCGGGGTGTTACATAACCCACTAGTATGTCACTACAAGACTTCTCTTCTAACTAGGTTATTATTTTTCCTAGTTAACTTATTGGATTCCGAGAGTTATAACCCGTCTTTTAATTAATATTAGGATTATTTATTTAAATTCTAATATTTATCGGGTTGCTTTTACCGCTAACGATACTTTATCCGTCTTTTAGTATTAACGGGGTTTGATTACCAAACCCGTTTTCGGGGTCTCGAAACCTTATTTACGTATTTCTTTTAATTCACACTAAACGAACTTAGTTTCATTTTCAAGACATTCATTCGTTCCTTTCGATCTAACGTTTTCATTTATATCGACGCGTACGTCTTTCATGTGTAAGGCCTCGCGGGTCGTTACCTTCAGCTCGTATTCGTTATCTTTATTGATTATCTATTTTGGCGGTTAGACTTGTTAGTCACCGGTTACTTTATACCCCATTGCTCAGGTATATATCCATATCGCCATCTCCGGCCTTTTGTGCGTTTACGGTTTTCTAAACTTCCTCATACCACTTATGTTTATTAAAACGTTGCTTTCGACTAAAAAAACTAATTTTTTTTTGTTACGTTTTCTCTTTGTCTTATGTCTTTCTCTCATATATAGGAATATTGCTTCGAAAGATTTGTTACTTTCCATTATCTTTTAATGCGGGGAATTTCAACTAGTTCCCACGCTTAACCTAAATAACCCGTAGGGTTTTTTTTTCGCTTCGTCTCGTAGACTATTTCTTTAGATTTCCACCTTTTTAAGGTGATACTCAACAATTCATTTCTTTCTATTTCCGACCCAAAAGTCTTCTTGGTCCCGTAGACCTTAGCACTACCTATAATCCCGTAGGTTATGATGACCCCGTAGATCATCTTTTATTCGTGTCTTTATTCAATTGTCTATTTATACTTATATAGCTTTAAAGCACCCTTTGTTATATTTGGAATCATTTAATTTTGCTTTTGAACTTTAGTTGACCTTGACCGTAGTCTAAGGTTTCATTTGTTTACTTTCGGACTATCTTTCCGACTTTACGACTTCTAACGTCATTTACACGTCGGTTTGTCATACGCTTACCGTTACCCGGTTCATACGTATACTCCTTTACAACCCATTACCCGGGTCCTTCTATCTTATTGTTTTTAGCTTTCCGGTTTCACCGGTTTACGTTTTCCTATTATATTAAGCGTTATTCCTTAATTGACTCGTTTGACTCATTTTGGGTGAATTTTCATCACTTATGAATGTCAAACTTCATTCTTTATTTAACCCGTCCAACTTTGAAATGGTTGAACGTAATTACCAAAATTTATGTTTGCGAAAATTCTTGTCATCTTTTAGTCATGACTCATATTCCGAGTCTTTTGACTTCCTATTTCGCGTTCCCGTCTCTTGGTTTACGCATTCACCCACAATCCTACCCGTCCATCGGGTATCTTTACCGTGATCATTATTAAGTAACCATTCTTATATGGTTTTAGACGTCACCTTAATTTATTTGGTCATTTTAGCGAAATCAATCGCTTTCATTCAGTCAAGTCCTTTATTCTTTATTTAATCCGTTTGACTTGTCCATGTGAATTTCATCACTTATGACAGTCAAAATTTTATCCTTATGCCTTAGCATTCCTATTGGTCGGTCTGTATTTTCTTTTACTTTGATCCTTATCCCTTCTCTCGGGCTCTTTATTCTAGCGTAATACGCTTTCGTCATTCGACTTGCGTCTACGTTTATTATCAAACGTCTTGCTTATTTGATGTATTTGGGTACCTTTTAAGTTAGTCCCATTCACCCCGCCCTTACTACATCGGACGTAAATGCGTCCACTACAAGAAGTTCATGGTATCATATGCCACTACTTACTTGGCCAGAGTAAGCGATTAACACATGACACACACGACCTTTTTACAGTTTTCACATCACACCCTATGTAAGTAACGCCTCTATTTAGTTTTCTTGGAAATAATATCCTGGATAGGTATTCTATTCAGGTTTTCCAAGTTTTTTATTTACATATGCAACAATCATTCTCTACATGTTTGTTGCATATTGCTATTTGTGCGATTATTTTTAAAAATGTGCACTTGGTAATGCTTGCCCCGACGGGCGTTCCTTGCCGTTATTCTTATTTGCGATTTTTACGCGATTTGGTCCTTGGTGAGCATGATCCCCTTGTCATACTTCAGACCGTCCCTCCGTCATATCCGTAATTTATTCAATTCTGGTCCTTGGTGAGCATGATCCCCTTGTCATACTCTTTTCATGCATATTTGTTCGTTTCTCATTCTTTACATAATACATAATTTATTAACAAAATAAGTTAATTCTTACCGGACGATCGATCAAGCTTGAACCGAACACTTTGTTGACAACCTTAAGCTCTGATTACCAACTTGTAACACCCGTCTAATTTTACTTGATTTTAGTAATAGATTATACCATTTCAAATGAAATATTGTTTAAGTAACCTAAACATTCATTACAGAAGTTCACAAGTAACAAAAACCATAGTCAACTAACGACTAAGTTAGAAGATTTCAAAAGTTGTTTAGCAAACAACTACAACATAAACATTATTTTAACCGAGTTAACTTATGCGGAAGCTTCAAAGTATGTGTTCGGTTCTTCATCATTCGCTTGACCGCCATCCATAAGATCCACCTTGTTACCTATGGTCAAAATCTTTAAAACATTAGATCTGACACAGTTATATAGCACATGAATATAAAATTCAATATCAAAATCTAAATAACAAAAATAATGTTTTGTTTTCTAGTTCCACCGTAACTTACGGTATGACCGTAAGTTACGGTAGATGCTGGAAGTCCCTGGTCACCGTAAAACAGAAGAAAACTGCCGTAACCACTTGATCCCTACCGTAAGTTACGGTAGTTGCTGGAAATCCATCACTTGATTGTTGTGTTCATTGTACTCAAAACCCAACCCTCGGATTTCACTTTTCTAACAACCTATACATTGAATTCTCGTATTTCTAACATGCTATATATATTAATCTATATCGAAGATCAATCCATTATAATCCGGAGCATTAACCATGCCTTACTTGATTATTCGACCCGTTTGGCTCGTCTACGGAATTCTTTCCTTATGGCGACTACCAACGAGTTCTAAACAACTTTTGACCAATTATTTAATATAGCGACATCACCGCTTTAATTCATAGCAACCTTTATTCTAAATTTCCACTATGCGTATTACAACAATCAAAATCTACTAAATGTAACTAATCAAGTTACATACCTTCATAATTCGTCGACATTGCTTTCTAATCATAATTACCCATTCCCGGACTTGTCGACCGTAGTGTATCCCTTCCAATCCTCGGTTTCTGCTTTTATGACTCAATTTGACGGGTGACGTTCGAGTCACTCCAAACACTACCATTTCAACCATTAATTTAACATATTCTTCATCTAGTGAATTACATCACTTCTTAGACTTACCAAACGTAACTATTTTCGTTATAACAACATTAAACATATTCACGACTAGGCTTATCTATGTAAATGTAACGAGACGACAAGTCGCGTACCTTTAGAGCACACCCTTCAAACGCGTATCCGCTCCGGCTTGTCCGCTTGACGATCCGGATTCTTTGCCTAAAGAGTTCAATTCACAATCAACTTAGAACTCTTTTCATAATCAATAACGCATAATTCTCTATAATAATCAAATCTGCGTTTTCATCTGATTTTTAACATTTTAATCCCCACTTAGGCATTTTAACAAACACCTAGCGGGTCAGATTTTTACATCATCAAAACCAAGTTCATGACTTGTAATAATCATCTAAATCAACTCCGACTAGTCACATTTACACATGTTTTAACTTCCAATTTCAGAAAGTACCCCATAAAACTCAGATTACACTAGAACAAGAATCATGATCTTAGTGTTTACCAAGTTTCTACAACTTATTAATCACCTACAATGGTGATTATGAACCCTACAAGTATCATGCAAGATTTTGACAAGAATTATCTAGGGTTTATCCCTAAACATCACACTTTTTTCTGAAAATCACTTTCTATGATCAATTTACACTAGAATAATCATTCTAAACCCTAGTGTTCATCATTATCTTGTAAAACCCATAACCCACCTTCAATGAGTTCATGGAATTTCCTGAATTTGGACATGATTTCACATGTAGTTGTCTAGGTTTTACTTCTAGACACTATATCATCCCTAATCTAACCAAATCACAAACATGCATCTTCAAATTTTGAATCTCCCAAATCCATAAGAAATTCAAACAGAGAATTTTCATAGAATTTTACATACCTTACAACCCCCTTGCAATGAGGATCAGTAATCTATGTTCGATTTTCGTTTTGGGGCTGATCTTGACTTTCAATTTGTGGATTTAGACAAGAACTAGGGTTGAAGTTCTTCTCCTGGTCGTCCCCTGCTTGTGTCGACCGAAGACACAGGATTTTGGTGTTTATTTTACTTGTTTTTAATTAAATCAAATTTCATTTTTAACAAGTTTGGTCCCTCTATTTCCTTTTAGTTTATTCTTATGTCTTCTACCACACATAAGTCATCATCTAACTAGGTTAGTGTCACCCCTAGTTAGTTTATTTTACTAATTTATTTACAAGTAAGTTGTAAATTTTATGAATTTATATTTTCGGGATGTTACAAGTCCATCCCCCTTAAAAAGGGTTTCGTCCCCGAAACTGAAGTACGTACCAAATAAGGTAGGGTAGAGACGTCGCATCTCCTCTTCAGACTCCCAAGTAGTGTCTGAACCTTTCCTATACTCCTACTTGATCTTGACTTGATCTATTTGTTTGTTTCGCAATCGCTTCTAGCATTCTATCACCACATTTCTTATCCTATAATCTCCCACCACAACTGTATTTACGGTGGGTTTAATGTGGTGATCTATATAAACCAAATTTTACCTCTCGAATCGTTATTTTACGGCAAAAACTCAAATAGTGCCATTTGACTAATATAATACCTCTTTCAGCTTTTATACTTATTCTAAGTATTTACCTATCATAAAACTCGTTTCCAAACAACCTTTAAAGGTTGTTTGTTCGAATTCGCTAACAAGGGCGTTTTTGGTCCTTTTTAGTCTTTCAATTACTACAAGGTCTTTTGAGAGCATGTTTGATCCATAATTCTTCTTTTGAGTTATGATCTTGTTTGAAAAGTCCTTATGCTTTTCGAAACGCCTGTTCCTCTTTTAAAACATTCGGTTTACCCAATAAGGTAATCATTTATAAATTCATTTTCCATTTGTCATAAAATGATCGAATTACCGATTTAACTCCTTTTAAACCCTCCACAAGGTTTCTTGTCATGCTCAACCATCTTGTTCCGTACATATACATGCCGAAACATCATACCTCAACTATGTATTTATCTTATTCATAACTAATACGATAGAGAATATTCTAAAATATAAGACTAGTGTAAGCCATACTTACTTGAAGCTAGTTTTATATTAACAAGCACTCTACCTAGGTCACAGTGTTATTTAGGCTACATCTTGTTTTATTGCCTAAACTAATTGGTCACCATTTTACCTCATACCTCGTCATTCGGGTATGCAATATTGCCGTCATCGGCCCTTTTTGCGTGTTTATACTTCCATATCTAGTCATATACACTATAACGTGATTATATTCTATATTACTTTTGTGTCCGTGATCACATCACGCCATGTTTAGTTTTACCTTGACCTTAATCTAAGGCTACACTCATTTTCTTTCGGATTATCCTTCCAACTCTATGACTTCTTATGTGTCCTTAGTGTCGGTTTATTTTACTCATGCCGTTATTTGGTTTATGCCTCTATTTCCTTTCAACTCATCACTGGGTTCGTTATCTTAATGTTTTTAACACCCCGGTTTTATTGGTTTACGTTTTCCCTTCCATATTCTTTTACGACCTATCACATAGGTTCTGTAATAATTCGTACTTTCATTATTCGGGTTGCTCTTACTTGGAATATCAGGTATTATACTTTATTTGGCCCGTCCAATGTTAAAATAGTTGGACCTAACTATCGAAATTTCTGTTTTGCGAAATTTCATCGTCTCTTAGTTATAGCTCTTAATCCGAGTCTTTTGACTTTTAATCTGGGTCACCGTCTCTTGGTTTACGCATATATCCGTAGTCCTACCCATCTATCGGTTATTTTACCGAAGTCATTATTAGAGTCATCACTCTAACATGCATTAAGATTTCGTTTTGATTTATTCGGTTTCCGTTTACCTTTATTATCAAGCATTTTGCTTATTTGATTCTAACACCACCTTTCCGTTGTTAGCGACCTTTAGGTCTATTTCTTTTGCTAGTGTTCCGAAGGCCCATTTCTCAAGTCTTATTTGGTAAAACCACTGTCATGGTCATACAGCTTTTGGGGTTTACCCGTTCTTATTCTAACACTTTCATAAAGTTTATTTTACTAGGCTTTTATATAATCACATCCATTACTGCGATCACTATTCTTCCTCATGAGGGTTCCATTAATAATGTATTACTTGGATGGTTACCCCTACCCAAGTTTCTAAATTTGCATTTATTGACACTTTATTATTCATAATAGCGAATAATACGTATCATTCATTTAGCTTCTTTTTCTCGGATGTTCTCAGTCCGAGTCTTAATTTCTTATCTTTAACCTTAATCCTATTGCAATAATAACAAAATTAATTCATTTAATTTTATTATTGTTTATCGTTGCATGAAATTTATCCACGTCATTTGTTGATGTAAATGACGCTCCTACGCGTTTTATTTAGTTCAGCCTAGTCTATAACCTTGTCTTTGCCATTTATTTTTATTGCAATTTTCGGGTTCGAGTGTAATTACACTCCTTCCCAATGCAATATCTATCGAGATTACTTTTACCTCGATGCTCAACGTACAGTTTCAGCACCTCTTATAAACAATAGAATTTTTTTTATTATTATCTATTTCTATTTTTCAAAGCCTTGGTAATTTCGTTAACACTAATGTAGGATGTTAAATAAATCGGTATAAAACAAACGATTTATTTGCACTCGTAATAATTAAAAATTCATACTGAAATTTAATCTACAAGAGTATACCTGAAACGACATCAGGTTCAGCTTTAGCCTCCGTGGCTGTTATATAAAACAACTTTGTCCTTGATTTCTGGGCATCAGACTTGGTGTCGGTTGTGTCCTTGGTTCCAAGCCTCTCTGGACATTTTGACTTTTTATGTCTTGGTTTGCCACCTGTGCCCTTGTGAATTTTTCCACAAAATCTACACTGATGTAGCACACTTTTTGTAACTCTCTTCTTGGGAGCTTTATTAGATTTGGACTTCTTTACGGATCTTGGATTCATATCCAACACCCTCCTTTCTTCTATTTCTTGTAATATGCTGTCTTTCAATTCAGCCATCATATCGTTCACCACCGGCACGATTGTGTTTTGTAGTCTATCAATATATTGTGATAGACTATTTTCTAGAGCTTTTCCGACCTCCTCGGAAATCTTAGCTTTCATTTGTTCAGTCAATTGAGATGTCGAAACATCTCCGGTTACTTCAGACATTTCTTCAACTGAAACATCCATCATGATTTATCAATAATTATTTAATTCATTTCCATCTCTATTTCTGAAATGTTTACATAGGTTGTTAAACATTCCATTTATAACACATGCTTTACTTGTTTTGCTTCAATCAAGTTCATAACTTGATTTAATCGTTCTTGTTTTGATTCAATCAAGTTCATAACTTGATTTAATCGTTCTTGTTTTGATTCAATCAAGTTCATAACTTGATTTAATCGTTCTTGTTTCATGCATTTCTTGTATTTGAGTGAGCTTACACACTCTTTTCATGCATATTTGTTCGTTTCTCATTCTTTACATAATACATAATTTATTAACAAAATAAGTTAATTCTTACCGGACGATCGATCAAGCTTGAACCGAACACTTTGTTGACAACCTTAAGCTCTGATTACCAACTTGTAACACCCGTCTAATTTTACTTGATTTTAGTAATAGATTATACCATTTCAAATGAAATATTGTTTAAGTAACCTAAACATTCATTACAGAAGTTCACAAGTAACAAAAACCATAGTCAACTAACGACTAAGTTAGAAGATTTCAAAAGTTGTTTAGCAAACAACTACAACATAAACATTATTTTAACCGAGTTAACTTATGCGGAAGCTTCAAAGTATGTGTTCGGTTCTTCATCATTCGCTTGACCGCCATCGATAAGATCCACCTTGTTACCTATGGTCAAAATCTTTAAAACATTAGATCTGACACAGTTATATAGCACATGAATATAAAATTCAATATCAAAATCTAAATAACAAAAATAATGTTTTGTTTTCTAGTTCCACCGTAACTTACGGTGTGACCGTAAGTTACGGTAGATGCTGGAAGTCCCTGGTCACCGTAAAACAGAAGAAAACTGCCGTAACCACTTGATCCCTACCGTAAGTTACGGTAGTTGCTGGAAATCCATCACTTGATTGTTGTGTTCATTGTACTCAAAACCCAACCCTCGGATTTCACTTTTCTAACAACCTATACATTGAATTCTCGTATTTCTAACATGCTATATATATTAATCTATATCGAAGATCAATCCATTATAATCCGGAGCATTAACCATGCCTTACTTGATTATTCGACCCGTTTGGCTCGTCTACGGAATTCTTTCCTTATGGCGACTACCAACGAGTTCTAAACAACTTTTGACCAATTATTTAATATAGCGACATCACCGCTTTAATTCATAGCAACCTTTATTCTAAATTTCCACTATGCGTATTACAACAATCAAAATCTACTAAATGTAACTAATCAAGTTACATACCTTCATAATTCGTCGACATTGCTTTCTAATCATAATTACCCATTCCCGGACTTGTCGACCTTAGTGTATCCCTTCCAATCCTCGGTTTCTGCTTTTATGACTCAATTTGACGGGTGACGTTCGAGTCACTCCAAACACTACCATTTCAACCATTAATTTAACATATTCTTCATCTAGTGAATTACATCACTTCTTAGACTTACCAAACGTAACTATTTTTGTTATAACAACATTAAACATATTCACGACTAGGCTTATCTATGTAAATGTAACGAGACGACAAGTCGCGTACCTTTAGAGCACACCCTTCAAACGCGTATCCGCTCCGGCTTGTCTGCTTGACGATCCGGATTCTTTGCCTAAAGAGTTCAATTCACAATCAACTTAGAACTCTTTTCATAATCAATAACGCATAATTCTCTATAATAATCAAATCTGCGTTTTCATCTGATTTTTAACATTTTAATCCCCACTTAGGCATTTTAACAAACACCTAGCGGGTCAGATTTTTACATCATCAAAACCAAGTTCATGACTTGTAATAATCATCTAAATCAACTCCGACTAGTCACATTTACACATGTTTTAACTTCCAATTTCAGAAAGTACCCCATAAAACTCAGATTACACTAGAACAAGAATCATGATCTTAGTGTTTACCAAGTTTCTACAACTTATTAATCACCTACAATGGTGATTATGAACCCTACAAGTATCATGCAAGATTTTGACAAGAATTATCTAGGGTTTATCCCTAAACATCACACTTTTTCTGAAAATCACTTTCTATGATCAATTTACACTAGAATAATCATTCTAAACCCTAGTGTTCATCATTATCTTGTAAAACCCATAACCCACCTTCAATGAGTTCATGGAATTTCCTGAATTTGGACATGATTTCACATGTAGTTGTCTAGGTTTTACTTCTAGACACTATATCATCCCTAATCTAACCAAATCACAAACATGCATCTTCAAATTTTGAATCTCCCAAATCCATAAGAAATTCAAACAGAGAATTTTCATAGAATTTTACATACCTTACAACCCCCTTGCAATGAGGATCAGTAATCTATGTTCGATTTTCGTTTTGGGGCTGATCTTGACCTTCAATTTGTGGATTTAGACAAGAACTAGGGTTGAAGTTCTTCTCCTGGTCGTCCCCTGCTTGTGTCGACCGAACACACAGGATTTTTGTGTGTTTGGTGTTTATTTTACTTGTTTTAATTAAATCAAATTTCATTTTTAACAAGTTTGGTCCCTCTATTTCCTTTTAGTTTATTCTTATGTCTTCTACCACACATAAGTCATCATCTAACTAGGTTAGTGTCACCCCTAGTTAGTTTATTTTACTAATTTATTTACAAGTAAGTTGTAAATTTTATGAATTTATATTTTCGGGATGTTACACTGCCAAACCTAGAACAACTATTTTCCCATCTAAGATAAGAATTACACATCCTCAAGCATTATTAGTATTATTGCGCACTATTAACATTATTACTACTACTATTAGATGTTGTCAACTAAATTCAATGCACCAACGTCACATATCATTCCCCACCACATCATAGTTGGCCATTACCACACCAACAATCGCCACATTTTTTACTATAACAAACATCACCTTCTCCTTTAGAAAAATTACACTGTTGGTCCTTGTGGTTTCTAACAAATTTCAATGTCGGGTACTAATAGTTTTTTGTTGCAAAATCAGGTATTAACGTTCTAATTTGTCACAATGTTGAGTACTAAGGCCAAACCTTGTTAACTTTTTTTGTTAAGTTTTACTAAAATGACTAAAATGCTCTTTAATAACTAGAGAGTCTATTTTTAGTTAATTATATTTGACTAAAATAATTTAAAAGAATGTTTTCTATTTTATTTATATTTTTTTATAAAATTATATGGATTTGAAGTTTATTATTTATAAACTTTTTAACTTAATCTAGGAATATAACAGTTTGGTAAGTTGAAATAAATATGGGGTTTTTGTTTTGTATGATAAAACAAATAAATAGCATGTAATATCCATACCAGTGTGCGACGTTATGTACAAGAATTGCATCATCAGAGTCTGGTATGCCGATGCGGCTCCAATCAGTTGTAGAGACGAAATTGACTGTGAAATTGTGTTCGAATGAGGTCACAGTGGGTTAAGAGACGTATATTTATACTCGAATTGAAGATATAATGGATCGAGAGGATGATGGGAATTTCGGAGTTAAATGGGTTAGCGGATAAGCATAATTTGCAGTTTATACGTGACACAAACGAGTTGTTAGTTTTGATTATGATAGAGATAAACATTAACGAAAAAAACGAGTTAAATGGAAAATTTTTACGGATCCGATAAGGCCGGAATATGGCGACTTTACTGGAGAAGACCCCCCGAAAGGCGGGTTTTCTGTTTGGCTGATTTAAGAAGTTTGATTATTTAACACATATAGTCTCTGCGGTTTCTAAGTTTTACAAAATGACTAAAACTTTAATTATTAAAGGGCATTTTAGTCATTTTAATAAGACTTAACAAAAAAGTTAACAAGGTTTGCCCTTAGTACTCAACATTGTTACTAAGTTTGGCCTTAGTACTCAACATTGTGATAAATTAGAACGTTAATACCTGATGTTGCAACAAAAAACTATTAATACCCTACATTGAAATTTGATAGAAACCACAAGGACCAACGGTGTAATTTTTTCTCTCCTTTATAAATACCAAATCATCAACAACTAGTATACTACTATGAATCACCATCAACATTATCATCATATATCCCCTTCATCTCTGACAATTTACTAGAACCACAACCAAAAATCAAACTTAAACGTATAAAATCAAACATTGTAAGACCCTAACTCGTATTTAACAAAAGTCGCAACGGAAATTCGTGCCATAAAATTTATTTCATTACAAACGTCTTAGCTTACTTGAAAGTCCTTTTTAAAAATAACTCTTTTACGAAACGTAAGCAAAACTTCTGTTTGCTAAGGTACATAATCAATTATTCCCGTACAATCTACCTTGTGACTCGGTCTTCTATCTCTATTCCTTGTGATAATCGCCCGTACTCTTGTACAACCTGCACTCACCACATACATTTATAACATTAGCATACGTTATACAAATAAACAAGATTCATACATGTGCACTTTCCATTCAGCTTTCTCTTTAATTTTAAGCATATCATTCGCATATCCATTCCCTGGTGAGCCGTCAATAATGTACCTGCATAAATCTTCGTTTTCCAGGCACACGATTAATATCATTAACACTCAACGTATCCAAAATCATACTTACATATACCCGTGCATACATTCATACCTCTCTACATACATGCATACACTCATACATATCTTCATATATTCTTAAATACGCTTCTACATACGTACCTACATTCGTACGTTTCTACATACATGCCTTCACTCATACGTATCTTCATACATACATAAATACACATCTGCATACGTACCTACGTTCCTACGTCTTTACATACCTGCATACGATCACACGTACTTCCATACATACATAAATACACATCTGCTTACGTACCTACGTTCCTACGTCTTTACATACCTGCATACGATCACACGTACTTCCATACATACATAAATACACATCTGCATACGTACATACATTCCTACGCCTTCACATATGTACATGCTATCATATGTATCTTCATATATATACATAAATAAACTTCTATATACGTACCTACATTCATACGTCTCTACATGCATGCATACACTCATACATATCTTCCATATATAAATACACATCTACATACACGTACAAGATCTTGCATACCTCTTACATACTCATACGTTAATTACATGGAACTTAGACTTTGATTTATAGCCCATAAACATCTAAGGATCGATCAAAATCACGTTTAGAAAGCCCGCCGTAGTCCACGGATAACAAACCGAAGCCTACGATGCATAAATCAACTTAAATAACAAATTTTATGTTTTTGGACTTGGGGAAGGCGTCGGCGACGGTCCGTGGTTTTTCCCGTAGCCAAAAACCCCGTAGACAGGTAATTAGGGCGTCAGAGAAAAATTGGTTTTCTAGAGCCCATCGGCGACCCCCCTTAACCCGTCGGCGACGCCCTCTAGAAATGGCATTTTTCTGCAGTTCCGTTTCGTCGTCCGTTCGCACTAAAACGCGCATAACTTTTGAACCGTTTACCCGTTTAACCTCCCGTTTCTTCCTACATGCTTGTAAATTCACATTTTATCATATGAACTTGAAATCCAACATCCGGTTTAAGGAAAATATTAACTTAATCTCTCGGCTTTAAATACCCTTTTTCACTTATTCGACCCGTTCATGTTTTAAATCCACAAACTTGTGTGATTACTATAAATTTCTTACTAGCTTCATAACCATGAATGTTCCCTAGGACTCGGACCTTAATCATGAAGTTTATGCGCCCGTTATCAATTTCTACGTGTAAACGTATTGTAATCCGCTAAAGGATTCAAACACTTTAAACTTAAATCTTGCTTTCCTTTCCTAATATCTTATGACCACATTATCACATCTAACTATCATTCTACACAACCATATATGTAAAACCTTACTTGAATTCAATTATCATGTTGATATACTAGTACATAACTTTACTTAAATAACATGAGAAGTGATTCCAAAAATCACTTACCTTATGCGTCCATGCTCGTATCTGCTTCCTTGCTTCTTCTTGACCCGTTAACACCTCGTGCTTGAGTCCGTCTTGACGTGATTCCTTTACTTCCATTTGATCAAAATCACGCCCTTATTAGCATACTCATTTGTACATGTTAACTATCATATAAATCGCATATTTCACACTAGACTTTCATTAGTCATTTCTAACAAACATATGACATATAATCCAATTCATATCCTTTCAAACTCATGAAATTCATTATGTAATCACAAATAACGCATATTAACGTAACATGTACCATACAACTTCCTATAATCCTACCTTTACGACAACAAACCAAATCATGCTTTTTATGTGTATAGTTGACTTTCAGAAGTCAATAATTCATCGTATGAGCTTTCGGCTTATCATTATATGTATATATTCGTAATATTCTAATAAGCTATACGAACGACACTATATACGTCAAGCCGTTTCATATAATTTCACCTCCTAACTTCATTTAGACATTTCATCATACACTTGGTGTGCGTACTACTAACGAAGCATATTGTACAACCCTTTCATGCATGATCCTCCATGTTCCTTTCTTTATTCATCAATTCAATCTATACATCCATTTATTTCATGTCCTAATCAACTTATCTAAAATAATTCATCACATACAACACGCTATATCACAAATTACACAATTATTGAACATGGTGATTCACTCACTTCATCATCCCAAATGGGTTTTGCTTCTAAACATGAAATTAATCAAAATCATGCACAACACATGTTCTATATGATGATTCTAACACATATTCATGCTCAATCTCATACAAATTCGTGGATTGATCATAACCCACTTCATACTAGATCATAAAATTTACTTCTACAACTTACCTCATGTGTAGCAAGTCTAGATGATCACGAATATAAGCCCATGCATTAGTTTCTTGCCAATTTCCTCTTTTAATTTGATAGATTTTGGAGTTCTAGGGCTTGACCCCTTTCTTTCTCCTCTCCTGATCGAACACACGCCCAAGTGTGTGGTTTAAGGGTTAATTTTTGTTTTATCTTTTATCTTTCCCTTTTGTCCATATCAACCCCTCATGTTTGCCATAGTTCATAATTTACCCAATTCATATTGTTACTTGTTTAAACCAAGCATTTAACTTGGTTTAATAACCTAGTTATTAAATCTCCTTCTTTTTAAACGTGATAACATATTAACAACTAGATAATTCGAGTTTTGGGGTGTTACAAACATGCAACATGATGTGTGCTAAAAGTAGTTTAACTAAATTAAGCCTAAATTAGACACTAAGTAATACTCTAGACTCTCTAAAAACTAAACTACTGACAGACAAGTCAACCTATCGACCTAGTAAGGCTAGAGTAAGTCCGGATATCGAACCCACAAGACTCCTATTGATTTATTTGTTTTATTGTTTGGGGGATTCCAACAATCCTAACGCAAATAATTATATAACTAACGAAAGAAAACTAAGACACGAAATATAACTGCAGACTAGATTAGTTGATGATAAAAGCACTACCTAGGTCAGAATCCTACACATGAATGATAAGCTTTCTATCGGTAATGGAACTATTGCAGAAAACCAGGATCTGATTATGCCAAACTCAAAGGTTTATATAAGGATCCTCGAATCTTCTCGAGGTGTCACCTAAAAGATTCCTAAAAGTTGTTAAAACCATTGGTTATGTGGATTCCCTCACGGTATTTCCAACCCTAATGACGAAGTACCCTATAGACAATCTACCTCACAGCATGAAAGTCTCAATACACTAAGAAGTGCAAGGGGTAACTAATGAAATCCTGATCAGACTCGATAAGAAAAGGGTGACAAGTAAACTAGGGAAGTCTTCTAACAAAGGGTTTCTTCCTATAAATCTAACACTCAAGAAAACCGACAACCTCTCACCTCACTCATATCAAGATAGGTTGAACACTTAGACCTACTCAGTTCACAAATATTATTCCTATGGGTTACTACGTCTAGCAAACCATTTAACAATCTAAAACACACAGTAAACGATCTAGTATGCACCTATAACTACAAGACATTCAACAAAGTACATGTGGAATAATAATCATGCAATAAAATATGTCTAAATACGCACACACATCAGATCAAGAATAAACAAAGTCTTTACTTCAATATTAATCCACAAAACTAGTTCCAAAAACTAAAATATTACAAGTTAAATATGTGTAATCATCAAAACCTAGGTAATTCTATAAGGCCTAGCCGAATATCATCTCAAAACATGAATCAAGTATTAATTTAAGTTCAACTAACATTGTATGAATCAAAGAAAACAAAGAAACAAGAAACCGAATGTTAACACCCGAAGAATCTTGATCGTATGCTTGAAACATTGAATCCTATCCTTGTATCTTGCAAAAATCCCCTCTTGCAGATCTCTATTTATCCCCAAGTTTGATTATATCTTGTGAAATTCGTAATTATAACGCTTCGCATTTTTGTACCTTTATAATTGTAGCAAGTCGTATTGTACTTTCCATATGCAGACACTTGTATTCTCGTCGTAATCTATTTCGTTTCAATTTGTAATCCGAGACTAGTGATCATAATGAAAACGAAGTTATTTTTAATCATGTTCATGTATTCATGTTAGACTTGTGTGCAGTTTTAATCAAATTCACGTTTGAACGATATATTATCAAAGTATTCTGGATTCCTTATCGATACTTGATACTCGTTAGACTAATTAAAACTCATGAACTAATGAAATTCGGATCCTAACCCTTAAAACTCAAAAGCTGTGCGAATTAAATCGTTTATCCTTAATCTAATCCGTTATAAACATGGTTATTTATTTAGTGTTTAAATAATTAAAATAATAAATTTTACGAATTAAAAGTTTTGTCTTTTTATTTAAAAAAAAAAATAACCTAGTTAGTAACCAAGTTAGTGTCCATTAATATAATCATGTAAGTTAAGGGGGCCTTATTGTAACCTTTAGGCTGTGTTCCAGAGATCCACTTAACAGGGGAGGGGAGGGGAGGGAAAATGGGGTTTTTTTTGCCTGAAAATAGTCTTTCCAATTTGGAAAGACACGGAGGGGAGGGGAGGGATGGGGAGGGATTTTTAACTCGGGAACACACCGTTAAATCAAAAAGAATAAAAAAAAACATGTAGAACCCAAGGATCGAACCCGGGTCTACATATTAGAGAAACGAGTCTCACATCACTGCAACATCTTATGTTTTTGTACAATACATCTGCACTCCTTATGTTATACGCGAATTTATCGGAGTCCATTTTGAAACCATTGCCGCTGAAGATACATGTCCGAGGCCGGACATGATCCTTGGGACGAACCAGACTCCACTTGGACGGACACCCGAAACATATCCGTTCCACATCAAGAACCTCTGAAGATGAACCTCCATTCAAGTGCGTCTGGACGGATGATGTCATCTCAGTTGACTACTATAAATACCCCATCAAGTACAAAGCCAAGTACGATTTTCTGAACCTTCGTCCTTACTTTCTCTCTCTACCAATACTTATCCTCACGCCGGAGGGTGGTCGCAGAGGGGCCCTCCCATCTCTGCGGCGAGCCTAACGGTTTTCTGTTTTGCAGGACTGTTCTTCAAGCCCTCTTATAAGATCCAAACCCTCGTTTACAGGCTTCGGCCTAGATACGATTCTTTGGTTCTTCAATTGGCGCCATCCGATCTCAAAGCTCTTAGTCCTTCACTCTGGTGAATTTCTTGAGCAAAGAACTGACAAATGGCGGCCTCAGGTTCTGTGAATCTGGGATCTACAACTGTTAGTACACAAACTACAACACCAGCAAGTACCGTTTCCATAACCTCAGCTGCCTTAAGCTCAGGACCGGGAACAACCTTGCCATTTGTTTTAATCCCTACTTCGCAAACATCTGAGTTTGATGCGGAGTTTCTCTCAAAAAATGCAAGTCTTCTGCGACGATTGAAGGCACAACAGGCTAGAGATGAACAAATCCTCAGTTTACGAACCAGGTTGTTTCAAGAAGAAGCTCCGATAAGGACTATGGGTCCTACGATGTTTACTCCTCCTACTTTCTCTACAGTTGTCACCTCGGAAATTTACACTAGATATATGCAAGGATCGTCCGGACCCTCGCCAGCAATGGCAATACGAAATGAAGCACATATGGACGTAATTAATGATCCGGAACTCACCAAACCATATCACCCAGTTTCCATGACTGCCAAATCAAAGTTTAGCGCTCGTATCACGCATGCCAAGCTTCCTCCGAAGCTCAAAATGCCAACTACAGTAAAAAAATATGATGGTACAACTGATCCAGATGATCATATGTTCGATTTTGACGGAGCCGCACGAGTAGAACAGTGGCCGATGACGGCGTGGTGTTTCATGTTCGCATAAACACTAACCGGAGCTGCTCGGGTGTGGTTTGACGCTCTGAATGAAGGGGAGATCAATGATTTTGAAGAGTTCCGAAGATTATTTCTCCAGAATTTTAGCCAACAGAGGCATTATTCAAAAGAAATCACCGAAGTTCACAACATCCGGAGAAGAGATGGGGAATCTCTGGATAGCTTCATCGACCGGTTCAACCGGGAAAGCATGCAGATCAGTGGGGTAGTTGATCAATTAAGAATCTCTGGATTCTGTCATGGTGTTCGGAACAACCAGTTAGTTGAAAAATTGCACGAAAATCTTCCAAAAACAATGGAAGTACTCATGGAACGAGCCAGAGCTTTTGCTCGAGGCAAAAACGCATGTAATCCAGCTCCGGAGTCAGATCACAAGATGTCTTCCTGGAAGAAAAACGGTGGGTCCGTATTCGATAAAGCTCCGTCCGGTAATAGAGGATGACCGCACCCATACAGCAGGAACGACAGACCTCCACGTGGAAGAAGTTCCGGGTCAAGGTTTTACAACCTATCAGATCTTTCCAAAACTCCCAGTGAAATCCTCAGTGCGGAAGGGGCAAACTTCCCTGCTCCACCAAAACTCCGAAACCCGGGTGATAAGAATTCCAAGAAATACTGTGACTACCATCATGCTCGAGGTCACAACACAGATGATTGCTGGTCCCTGAAGCAAGAAATAGAAAAAGCAGTGCGATCCGGAAAGCTGTCGCATCTAGTGAAAGAAGTGAAGGAAGGAAAGTCTTCAGGTAATTCGGTGGATAATCCGAACAACCAACCAGTAATAGGCATGATCAGAAAAGCGGGTAATCAAGGCATCAAGCGATCCAGTCACCATATGGCCGCTTGGATGCAACAACCCATTGCTTTTCCTCCTATCAATCCTGAAGAAATCAAGGACGGACCAATCATAGTATCTGCAATCATAGCAGGTCATAAGGTCCGGAGGATTTATGTTGACAGCGGAAGCGCCATGGAAATCATGTACAAACAATGTTTTCAACAGTTGGCTCCACAGACCAAGGCAAAGTTGATCCAAGTCTCAATGCCGTTGGTAAGTTTTTCCGGAGAAGTGGTGCAGCCTATGGGGTAAATCACTTTACCAACAACATTGGGAGAAGGAAGTTTGGTCCGAACCGTAAACTTGACGTATCTAGTGGTGGAAGCAAGGTCCGTACATAATGTTATATTAGGGAGGCCCGGCATGTGCGCCTTCGGCATCATCAGCTCTACCATTCACGGATCTTTAAAATTCCCCACCGAAGCAGGAGTAGCAACTCTGCACTCTGAGTCCACAATTTGCGTAGCTGAAGTACGACAAAGCAATGGTACTGACAAACCTCCGAACCTCCTCACAGAGGAATGGGCTATTCATCCACACTTCCCAGAGCAAAAAATTGCAGTCGGAGCTCAACTTCCAGAACGCACTAAAAAGAAGTTGTGGAAGCTTTTATCTAATTCTCTCGATGTGTTTGCCTGGAAAACTTCCGATATGGTGGGAGTTCCTCGATGTTTGGCTGAACATAAGTTGAAAGTGTCGCATTCAGCAAAGCCAGTAGCTCAAAGAAAAAGAAACATGGCTCCAGCACGAAACAAAGCAATTTCCGAGGATGTACGAAAGTTGTTAAGCGCCGGAATCATCCGGGAAGTACGTTACCAGACCTGGGTTTCTAACCCAGTGATGGTAACTAAGAAAGATAAAACCTGGAGAATGTGCGTAGACTTTTCCGACCTAAACAACGCGTGTCCGAAGGATTGTTATCCCTTACCAGAGATAGATCTAAAGATTGACTCTCTTTCCAGCTTCCGTCTTAAATGCTTCTTGGATGCATACAAAGGCTATCATCAGATACAGATGGCTTTGGAAGACGAAGATAAGACAGCGTTCGTAACCAATGAAGGGCTTTTTTGTTATACCAAAATGCCGTTTGGATTGAAAAACGCCGGAGCCACGTATCATAGGCTGATGGATAAGGCATTCAAGGACCAGATCGGAAGAAACTTAGAAATTTATGTGGACGACCTGGTCATAAAAAGTCAGGCCGAAGATAACATGATTGACGAC
>JARYGA010050554.1:0-88567 GCA_030545235.1 Helianthus tuberosus | reverse complement strand
GTATATTTTAAGCCCTTTTTACACGTTTATCAAGCTTTAAATTTATAAAACATGATATTTTACTGACACCAAACACACATATGGGCAAGTGCACCCATCGTGAGCGTAGTATAGTGTTGGCAAGATACCGAGGTCGTCCAAGGACACAAGAGCTTTTAGTACCGGTTTATCCTCAACGTCTAATCAAATCAAAAGTTTAGAAAAAGGTTTTAAACAAGAAAAATAAAAACTAACTAAAATGCTGAAAAATAAAATTAAAGTAAAATTAGATAGACAAGATGAATCACTTGGCTCTGACTCATGTTTAGTGTAACCTTTGATTATTTCCGCACTTTTGCACTTTTTAAGAGATTATCATAGTTATTATAGTAGGCCCCTCTTTTGAAGGTGACGTTACCCTCAACCCAGTAGTTTGAGTCAGCAAGGATACAATCCTAAAGGGTCGGATTATTGAAAGATAATTAATTAAGTTATTAATGCATATTATGGTAGGCCCCTCTTTTGAAGGTGACGTTACCCTCGGCTAAGTAGTCTGAGTCAGCAGGGATGCAGTCCTAAGTAGCCGAGTTAAAGTATTAATAGTAGCTTATATATGAGGGGATCAAAGAGTTTGGACCCCCGCCATCCAATACCGGTGGGTATTGAAGGAGGTCCTACTAAATTTGACCCAGGTCCTTGCAGGATCTATACACTGAACAAGGCAAGACTCTTACCAAACCGTTCCCTTAACCCCCGACCAGGTAGCCAACATACCTCCATATAGACCGTGGAGATATGAATGGTGAAAATCTTTTATTTTATATAGACAGTAAAATAATGCCAAGACACCACGGACAAATGATAAGGAAGAATCACCTTCAACATAAGAAACTAGTTATTAAAGTCATTAATACATAACCAAGTAAAAAGTGAGAAAAGATTAAAAATAAAACGTATTACACTAGACACTTGTCTTCACCAAGTGATGTAAGAGACTTAGGCAAACATGGCATTTGATTGTCAAGAACTCTTACGATCAATCTTGGATCCCGAGACGACTCACACACTCTATGATGGACAATGGATGATGGTGGTGGATGATGGTGTTGTGATGGTGGTGGGTGAAGTGTGAGAGAGGTGGTGTGCCAATGGATGGTTTGCAAATGAGCCAAGCACCCCTATTTATAGCCTGAACAGCAGCTCGGGCACGGTCCCGTGTCCATCCTCTTCTCTTCCTTCATTAATAGCAGTTTGTCTGCATTAGTTGACCACGCCCCCGTGTTCGCTGGGCACGCCCCCGTGTGCAGAAGCATATATGTACTATCAAGATTTCCTCAAATTCTGCGAATCTTAGAGTTGACCACGGCCCCGTGTCCGCTGGGCACGCCCCCGTGGTGGGTGATAGAAGCTTCTATAGCTTTGTCTTTTATGCTGGCACTTGGGCACGCCCCCGTGTTCACTGAGCACGGGGCGTGTTCAGTCTTCTGTCTTTCTTGATTTTGCTTGGGAAGATGCTGTTGGGGGGGGTCGGGCATGCCACGTTTGTTCCTTTTCTTGTATTTATGTTAGATTTAGCTGTCATTTTGCTTCTTTTGTTAATTTGAGCTCATTTAATCCTGAAAATACAAAAGGAAGACAAAAACACACTTTTTCCAACATTAGTACTAAAAAGGGTTAGTTTTATGCCACAATTGATGTAATTTATATGTTGCATTTTGTGCACATCAAATACCCCCACACTTGAATCTTTGCTTGTCCTCAAGCAAAACTCTTTATAATGTGGCTTTACACTCCCAAATGGAATGGGTAGAAGAGAAGGTTTTTGGGCTTGTCATTGAGTGTCAGGATTTCCAAGATTCTTTATTAAGTTTTATTTTTATTTATTTACAATCCTATTCGTCATGATTTATTTAAAACATTACATAAGATAAATTACTTATTAGGGCATAGCATGCCTTTTTTTTTGAAATTCCATTTATATACAAGTTCACATACCTCACGGGGATCACTCAACACTCGGCCGAAGATGTATTTTAGTGAATCACTCGAGAGCGGCATGGAACTTACTCCTTCCATAGGCTTGCCAAGCAATCAATCCTCCTCCTTTTTAACTATATACCTTTGTAAATATCAAGAGGACTTTTTGGTGAAGGGTTAGGCTAGGGTTAAAGGTAGGTGGTTGGGTTAATGGTTAGTAGAAAAGGGGGATTTTGTGTGACACTCTAGGTTTTTCCGAGGGAACACCTTGTAATTTCGTTAGGCGTATATATGTGTTATTAAATGAAAAGTTGCGTTTTACCTTAATGTGCTATGTGTGGTATGTATATATATAATGTGTGGTATGTATATAGATATATATGTGGGAACCGAACCCGACTCGAGACCACTCGGTCTCGAGTAAACAAAAACGGTTGGGCCGGATTGGGCTATATACCCCCCTTCGAGCCCACTCGGAACCATTGTAGGGTGCACCACCCAAACCGAGTATAAAACCCATGCCCAAGCCCTCCTTCTCTCATTTGACACTCCCACCATTCACACACCCTCCTACATTCCTCCAAACCACTAAAACCCTAAGGTTCTAACATCAAACTCACCTCCTCTCCTCTCCCTCTCTCGGATCTAACCGGCGACAACAAAAGGGGCTCCCGGATCATCTCGGATTAGCTCATCATCACCACTCGGAACTTAGTCCATCAATCCTTCACACCTCTTCATCTAGCCGGTTAGTGCCTTTAGTTATTAGGTTAAAAATGATGATTTATGATATATAGAAACTATGTGATTTGTTGGATGTTTGAAGGAGTATATTGCTTATTAGATAATAGATTGTTATCAACGTTTGAATGATGAATTGATGAACAATGTGTTTTATTCATAAACCTTATGAATGCCTTGAAATAACTATATGATATGGATAAGCTAGTGTGTTTGAATAAATGATTCATGCTAGAAAGTGTAAGGGAAATATTGTTTTGATAATATCTTGCTAAGGTGTTTTGTAGGATAAATGGCTATGTTATCCAAATTATGTTAATCCGATTTATGTTAACCGATTTATGTGGTATGATCTTGTTACCCGATTTATGCTAGATGTTTTGGGACAAATGTGTGTTCAATAAGATGATGCAAGATTTACTTGATCTTTATATTTCATGCTTAAGTGATCTCATGAAGAACCTTATGAATATGTGCCAAAAGTGATATGAACACATGATGAACAATGTTGAATGTGAGATGAACATTTGAATATGATATGAATGTGTTTTAAATGTGCTTTGAACATGAAAAGATGCTTGGTTTGATCTGTTTTGAATTGCATTTAGACAAGAAAACATGTTTATTGGAGATAGTACACAATTTGCATGAAATCTCAATTCTATTGGTTAGTACATCAGAGGTTCTAGAAGGATTCTTGTGCACGTATCCAAGGTTGCGACTCGCAACCGAAACATGACAAGTCGAAACATCCAGTTACGACTCGCAACCGAAACATGACAAGTCGAAACATCCAGTTACGACTCGCAACCGAAACATGACAAGTCGAAACATCCAGTTACGACTCGCAACCAGAGCATGACAAGCCGAAACATCCGGTTGCGACTCGCAACCGTGTGTTCTCGAGTCGAAACCGCCCTTGTCTCGACTGGGCTGCCTAAGTGTTATTGGGCCAAAAGCTTGTTGGACTATCTGTTGACTGGACTGCATATGTATCTGTACTGTTTGTTTGTGGAATGTTAGGGCAGGCCCAATAACCCAAGTGTTTGTATGAATGCATGCTATGTGTGACTGTACGTGTTTGCTATACGTGTTTACTTGTACCCCAACTTGACCTATATTGGTAACCATGCTAGGACGTGGTGACCAACGTGATCGACCGGGTAATTAATCTACCGAGCAACCCAAGGTGAGTTCACAACCTAAAGCATGTATTCCCGGTGGTTTGGGAAACGGAACTAAAAACAACACTATCCCCTTATGAGGGATACAACTTACTTTTCTTCCCTTGTTATTGGGAACCTTTTAGTTAATTACTGTTTATACGGATTGCAACAAACGGCACTAAACGAAACTCTATCACTTAAAGTCCCTACTACATAATACCGATTAGTCGCCGGGGCCAGGCGAACGGGTTATTAGTTGATAGCGCTATTTAGGTCTTACCAACCTCACACCGTGCCAAGGTATGGGATCGGTCGTGAACTAATGTACTCAGGCATCCGTCAATGATGATAGAACATTGACATCGGGGCACTCTGCGGATACGCAACGGTCACCTAGTGTTCGGTATTGGAAAAACAGTTTAGTCGCTAACTTTTGGGGTAGCTCCCCATGGCATGTATAAACGGATAAATTAACTGGTGAAACAAGTTTTTGGTAATTAAAACTGGACAACTAGTGAACTCACTCAGCATTATTGTTGACCCCTTACTGCATGCTTTGCAGGTAACCAGTGACTCAGGAGCTTGCTGCTTGGGAAGAGTAGTGGTCGTCTAAACCCGCGTGTTGGGTTCCAAATAACTTGAACTATGAACTTCGTTTAAACTATTTTGCCTATGCTTCCGCTATTACTTAAACTGTTATTAGAATCTAACTTTCAAACTTTAAACTTTGATGCTTGCGAACTATTAAGTTGGTGATCATCTTTATTATTACTCAATTACTCAGTATAATTGGTGGCTGGATCCTGGTCGGTCACGCCCTCAAGCGGTAGTACTCCGCATGTGGAATTTGGGGGTGTGACAGATTGGTATCAGAGCCATTGGTTATAGTGAACTTGGTTTTAAAAAGAAGAGTCTTTTTGAGAAAAACCAGACTATAACCCGTGACTCGTGACGACACTACACTCCAAGGGCAAGACTCGGCATATTAGACCTTATAGCTCGGACTTGTGCTTACATGCTTATTTATCCTATGTTAACTGCTCTACTATACATACTAGTGTGCCTGATTAGATAGATACACCTCCCTCTTCTATCTTATTCTCGCTACGTTACGACATCACACTCATACTGTGTTTTCTGGTTATGAAGACAATGAGTGGACGCGGAAGAGGAAGCGTTAACATGACTCAGGCTCAATTCGCCAACTTGCTCAACACGGTGGCTGCAGCATTCGCAGCTCACCCTGGAGGTAAACTCGTTGCTATAGGATGTTTGGATCCTACCCCCCCCCCCCCCACATCGTCTTTTCACCTCTAAAACCTATTCGCTCCATTTCTCACAACAGGTCAGCCTGCGCCTGCGCAACCACGTGTTTGTACTTTCAAAACCTTCATGGATGGCAAGCCTCTCCCTTTCAACGGCACTGAGGGTGCCATAGGCCTTCTGCATTGGATTGAAAAGGCCGAAGCTGTCTTTGCCGTCTGCGAGTGTCCCCCTGCTAACTGGGTTAAGTACGCAACTGGTACGCTTGAAGGAAACGCGCTTTCATGGTGGAAAGCACAGATTCAGATGCTTGGTCTGGAAACTGCTAATGCTACGGCATGGGAAGATTTCAAGGACATGATCAAAGAGGAGTACTGTCACAGGGATGACATTCACAAACTCGAGAACGAGTACTATGCGCTCAAGATGGTCGGATCAGAGATTGAGACCTACACTAAGCAGTCCAACGACTATGCTGCACTTTGCCCAAACATGTCCCAACCTATGTATCGAAGGATCGAGTTGTACATCAAAGGTTTGGTCCCAGAAATCCGGAGCCATGTGACCTCGGCCAACCTCAACACCATACAGCCCGTGGTTCGTCTTGCTCACAAACTCACCAATCAGGCTGTGGAAGAAGGCAAGCTGCCCAAGAGGATCGGTACTACTGCTGGAACTTCTGGCGATAACAAGCGAAAGTGGGATGGAAGTCAGGGAAAGGATACTAACCCCACTCAGGCCCCAGTTCAACAAAGGAAGACTGAAAACAACAAGGGCCCTCAGCAACAGGGTGGTTATCGAGGAAACCACCCTAAGTGTAACAAATGTAACCGACATCACAGTGGGCCATGTGGAAAAGGTCAGTGTCAGCGATGCAACAAGATGGGGCATGAAGCCAAAGACTGCCGAAGCCAATTCCCAGCTAGGCAGAATCAGCAACAACCACAACAACAGCAGCAACAAGGAAACAACCGTGGATGCTTCAAGTGTGGAGCAATGGGGCACATGCGAAAGGATTGCCCTGAACTGAATCAAAACAACAACAATCAAGGTGCTGGGAACAATAACAACAATGCTGGAAATGGTGCTAGAGGAAAAGCTTTTGTGATTGGAGCTGGGGAAGCAAGGAATGACCCCAACGTTGTGGCGGGTAAGTTCCTACTCAATGATCGCTATGTTTCCGTACTATTTGATTCCGGAGCAGATGCTAGTTATGTATCCCTACGTATTAGAAAGAAACTTAAGCTCACTCTTACGCCGCTAAGTTCTAAGCACACCGTTGAAATAGCTAATGGTAGAAACCTCGAGGCCTCACACATAATTCGTAACTGCAAATTAGAGTTGTCTGGTCAGACCTTCCGTATCGATCTTTTCCCCATCGTTCTTGGAAGCTTCGACGTCATCATTGGTATGGATTGGTTATCCAAACATCGAGCTGAAATCCTCTGCCAGGAGAAAGCTATTCGTATTCCCCGTCCCCCTGGCAAACCTCTTATAGTTCAAGGCGACAAGAGCGGAGAAGTCACAGGCATCATTTCATTCTTAAAGGCCCAGAAGTGTCTACGAAAAGGGCACCCTGCTATCTTAGCACTCATTACCGACACACAGAAAAGGGAAAACAGGATTGAAGACTTTTCAGTTGTACGCGACTATCCTGAGGTATTCCCGGAGGAACTACCTGGACTCCCTCCTCACCGTCAGGTCGAATTTCAAATCGAGCTAGCTCCCGGAGCAGCGCCTATAGCTCGTGCACCTTATCGATTAGCCCCCGCGGAGCTCAAGGAGCTTTCTACTCAACTACAAGAACTTTTGGACAAAGGTTTTATCCGTCCTAGTTCATCACCCTGGGGAGCCCCAGTGCTCTTCGTCAAAAAGAAAGATGGCTCATTCCGAATGTGCATTGACTACCGCGAACTTAACAAGGTTACCATCAAGAATCGTTATCCACTTCCCCGTATTGACGACCTGTTCGACCAGCTGCAAGGGTCGAGCTATTATTCCAAGATTGATCTGCGATCGGGTTATCACCAGCTGAGAGTTCGCGATGAGGACATCTCTAAGACTGCTTTCAGAACCCGCTATGGTCACTACGAATTCCTTGTTATGCCTTTCGGAATGACCAACGCACCTGCAATCTTCATGGATCTCATGAACCGAGTATGCAAACCCTACCTCGATAAGTTCGTAATTGTGTTTATCGACGACATCCTAATCTACTCGAAGAGCCAAGAGGAGCATGAACAACACCTACGTCTTATTCTCGAACTTCTTCGCAATGAGCAACTGTACGCCAAATTTTCGAAATGCGATTTCTGGCTTAGAGAGGTCCATTTCCTTGGACACATCGTCAATCAGGAAGGGATTCATGTTGACCCCGCTAAAATTGAGTCCATTAAGAATTGGCCTGTGCCTAAGACTCCGACCGAAGTTCGCCAATTCTTGGGATTGGCGGGATACTATCGAAGATTTATCAAGGGATTCTCTAAGATCGCTCAACCACTTACGACACTCACTCAGAAGGGTGTTGCTTACAAATGGAGCGATGCTCAGGAATCTGCCTTCCAGGAACTAAAGAAGAACCTTTGTAGTGCTCCTATCCTCTCCTTACCCGAAGGTACCGACGACTTCGTCGTTTACTGCGACGCTTCTATTCAAGGACTTGGCTGCGTATTGATGCAACGCGAGAAAGTTATTGCTTACGCCTCGCGACAACTCAAGGTCCACGAACGGAACTATACGACGCATGACTTAGAATTTGGAGCTGTGGTCTTCGCGCTCAAGCTTTGGAGACACTACTTGTACGGCACCAAGTGCACGATTTACACTGATCACAAGAGTCTCCAGCACATAATGGGACAAAAGGAGTTGAATATGCGGCAACGCCGATGGGTCGAACTCCTAAATGACTACGAGTGTGCAATCAAATATCACCCAGGCAAGGCTAATGTGGTAGCCGATGCCCTCAGCAGAAAGGAGACCAAACCCAAGCGTGTTCGTGCCTTACAGCTCACTATCCACTCGAACCTCCCTAATCAAATTCGGAATGCTCAGGTTGAAGCATTGAAAGCCGAAAACATCAGGGCTGAGTCCCTACGGGGATCGAGACAACGATTGGAACAAAAAGAAGACGGTTCTTACTACGTAGCCGGACGCATATGGGTTCCGCTTTATGGAAATTTACGTGACCTTGTGATGGATGAAGCTCATAAGTCCCGTTACTCAGTACATCCAGGGTCAGATAAGATGTACCACGACTTGAGGGCTACCTATTGGTGGCCTGGCATGAAAGCCCACATAGCAACCTATGTCAGAAAATGTTTAACCTGCGCAAGAGTCAAGGCTGAGTATCAGAAACCATCAGGCCTACTCCAACAGCCAGAGATCCCGCAATGGAAATGGGAGCAGATTTCCATGGATTTTGTTACTGGCCTGCCTAGGTCTCAGCGCGGAAATGACACCATTTGGGTAATAGTGGATCGCCTAACTAAGTCTGCACACTTCTTGGCTATTAAAGAAACAGACAAGTTCTCTACCCTAGCAGAGGTATACTTAAAAGAAGTGGTCTCGAAGCACGGAGTGCCTACCTCTATTATTTCTGATCGAGATGCACGCTTTACTTCTGAATTGTGGCAAGCTATGCACAAATCTTTTGGCTCGCGTTTAGACATGAGCACCGCTTATCACCCGCAAACGGATGGGCAGTCTGAACGCACCATCCAAATCCTCGAAGACATGCTTAGGGCATGTGTGATCGATTTTGGCAAGAATTGGGAGAAGCACCTACCGTTGGTGGAATTCTCCTACAACAACAGCTACCACACCAGCATTCAGGCAGCACCCTTTGAGGCATTGTACGGCCGTAAATGTCGATCGCCTCTCTGCTGGGCTGAGGTTGGTGACAGCCAGATCACAGGCCCGGAACATGTAGTCGACACCACAGAAAAGATTGCCCAGATTAGACAACGCATGGCGGCAGCTCGTGACCGTCAAAAGTACTACGCTGATAAAGATAGGAAACCGCAAGAGTTCCAGGTTGGTGAACGGGCTCTACTTAAGGTCTCACCCTGGAAGGGTGTGGTTCGTTTTGGAAAACGGGGCAAGCTTAATCCAAGATATGTCGGACCCTTTGAAGTTACCGAAAAGATCGGTACGGCCGCTTACAGGTTGAATCTGCCGGAAGAACTGAGTGCTGTGCACAACGTCTTCCACGTGTCTAATTTGAAAAAGTGCCTGTCAGATGAAACACTCGTCATTCCTTACAAGGAACTTACTATTGACGAACAGCTACACTTTACTGAGGAACCGGTTGAGATCACGGATCGTGAGATCAAAACCCTCAAACGTAGCCAGATACCCCTCGTGCGAGTTCGTTGGAACTCACGCCGTGGCCCAGAGTTTACCTGGGAGTGGGAAGACCAGATGAAACGCAAGTATCCCCAGCTGTTCCCAAATGAAACCCCCAGCACTGAAGCTACAACTGAATTTCGGGACGAAATTCCAAACTAACGGGGGGATGATGTGACACCCCGTTGAAACGCCCTCACTTTTACTAGCTTGTCAGTGGCTGCCTTAACTTTCGGGACGAAAGTTCTTAAAACTTGGGGATAATGTGACACTCTAGGTTTTTCCGAGGGAACACCTTGTAATTTCGTTAGGCGTATATATGTGTTATTAAATGAAAAGTTGCGTTTTACCTTAATGTGCTATGTGTGGTATGTATATATATAATGTGTGGTATGTATATAGATATATATGTGGGAACCGAACCCGACTCGAGACCACTCGGTCTCGAGTAAACAAAAACGGTTGGGCCGGATTGGGCCATATACCCCCCTTCGAGCCCACTCGGAACCATTGTAGGGTGCACCACCCAAACCGAGTATAAAACCCATGCCCAAGCCCTCCTTCTCTCATTTGACACTCCCACCATTCACACACCCTCCTACATTCCTCCAAACCACTAAAACCCTAAGGTTCTAACATCAAACTCACCTCCTCTCCTCTCCCTCTCTCGGATCTAACCGGCGACAACAAAAGGGGCTCCCGGATCATCTCGGATTAGCTCATCATCACCACTCGGAACTTAGTCCATCAATCCTTCACACCTCTTCATCTAGCCGGTTAGTGCCTTTAGTTATTAGGTTAAAAATGATGATTTATGATATATAGAAACTATGTGATTTGTTGGATGTTTGAAGGAGTATATTGCTTATTAGATAATAGATTGTTATCAACGTTTGAATGATGAATTGATGAACAATGTGTTTTATTCATAAACCTTATGAATGCCTTGAAATAACTATATGATATGGATAAGCTAGTGTGTTTGAATAAATGATTCATGCTAGAAAGTGTAAGGGAAATATTGTTTTGATAATATCTTGCTAAGGTGTTTTGTAGGATAAATGGCTATGTTATCCAAATTATGTTAATCCGATTTATGTTAACCGATTTATGTGGTATGATCTTGTTACCCGATTTATGCTAGATGTTTTGGGACAAATGTGTGTTCAATAAGATGATGCAAGATTTACTTGATCTTTATATTTCATGCTTAAGTGATCTCATGAAGAACCTTATGAATATGTGCCAAAAGTGATATGAACACATGATGAACAATGTTGAATGTGAGATGAACATTTGAATATGATATGAATGTGTTTTAAATGTGCTTTGAACAGGAAAAGATGCTTGGTTTGATCTGTTTTGAATTTCATTTAGACAAGAAAACATGTTTATTGGAGATAGTACACAATTTGCATGAAATCTTAATTCTATTGGTTAGTACATCAGAGGTTCTAGAAGGATTCTTGTGCACGTATCCAAGGTTGCGACTCGCAACCGAAACATGACAAGTCGAAACATCCAGTTACGACTCGCAACCGAAACATGACAAGTCGAAACATCCAGTTACGACTCGCAACCGAAACATGACAAGTCGAAACATCCAGTTACGACTCGCAACCAGAGCATGACAAGCCGAAACATCCGGTTGCGACTCGCAACCGTGTGTTCTCGAGTCGAAACCGCCCTTGTCTCGACTGGGCTGCCTAAGTGTTATTGGGCCAAAAGCTTGTTGGACTATCTGTTGACTGGACTGCATATGTATCTGTACTGTTTGTTTGTGGAATGTTAGGGCAGGCCCAATAACCCAAGTGTTTGTATGAATGCATGCTATGTGTGACTGTACGTGTTTGCTATACGTGTTTACTTGTACCCCAACTTGACCTATATTGGTAACCATGCTAGGACGTGGTGACCAACGTGATCGACCGGGTAATTAATCTACCGAGCAACCCAAGGTGAGTTCACAACCTAAAGCATGTATTCCCGGTGGTTTGGGAAACGGAACTAAAAACAACACTATCCCCTTATGAGGGATACAACTTACTTTTCTTCCCTTGTTATTGGGAACCTTTTAGTTAATTACTGTTTATACGGATTGCAACAAACGGCACTAAACGAAACTCTATCACTTAAAGTCCCTACTACATAATACCGATTAGTCGCCGGGGCCAGGCGAACGGGTTATTAGTTGATAGCGCTATTTAGGTCTTACCAACCTCACACCGTGCCAAGGTATGGGATCGGTCGTGAACTAATGTACTCAAGCATCCGTCAATGATGATAGAACATTGACATCGGGGCACTCTGCGGATACGCAACGGTCACCTAGTGTTCGGTATTGGAAAAACAGTTTAGTCGCTAACTTTTGGGGTAGCTCCCCATGGCATGTATAAACGGATAAATTAACTGGTGAAACAAGTTTTTGGTAATTAAAACTGGACAACTAGTGAACTCACTCAGCATTATTGTTGACCCCTTACTGCATGCTTTGCAGGTAACCAGTGACTCAGGAGCTTGCTGCTTGGGAAGTGTAGTGGTCGTCTAAACCCGCGTGTTGGGTTCCAAATAACTTGAACTATGAACTTCGTTTAAACTATTTTGCCTATGCTTCCGCTATTACTTAAACTGTTATTAGAATCTAACTTTCAAACTTTAAACTTTGATGCTTGCGAACTATTAAGTTGGTGATCATCTTTATTATTACTCAATTACTCAGTATAATTGGTGGCTGGATCCTGGTCGGTCACGCCCTCAAGCGGTAGTACTCCGCATGTGGAATTTGGGGGTGTGACATTTTGGGTAGGTGGTAAAAAAAATAATGGTGTAGAAATGAAAAATGGTTAGTCCTAATGCCTCCATCATTTACTTACTCGGGTTTAAGTTGGTAAGGACCGGGAATGTATCGTCGTGGCAAGCTCTAGAGTCGTAAGAACCAAGCGGCTATTCACACAAGAAACGAAAAATGAGCATTTAGTTTAAAGATATGTATTTGTATGCTCAATAAAGGCTCAAAACTCACTTTTGTGGGAATGGATTTTTTATGTGATCAAGTATATATAATCAAATTTTAACTAAGCTTGTCATACCGTTTCATAATTTTGTTATGTTGGTTCTTTTTATCACGACGCTATCGGTTGTAAATTTGTAAAAATATAACCTTTATAGAATTTGAAATTCCCAAGTTAAACCTAGAAAAGTAAGAAAAATGAAATTTTTTTTGAAAAAAATTTGGGGCGATTAGCGGTTCCAATAGAGTTTTGTGTAAGGCTTGTAATTAGGACTTGCAAGATTCAAGATTTTAGCACCCCCCCCCCCCCCACACTTAAATTACACATTGTCCTCAATGTGTCCCAAAAATAAGTTTTTAGGTTGATTGAATGTGTAAAATGGTGTGAAAAAGCAAAATTTATGTTACTGGGCGTCTGGACACGGCCCCGTGTTCAGATCGCCAGTAACAAAATATGTAAAAAGAAACAGAAGCCTGGGCACGGGGGCATGTTTAGTGAGCACGCCCCGTGTCCAGTTACCTGAACTGCGCATTTTCTACAGATTGTGCAGCACGGGGCCGTGTTGGGCGGGCACAGCCCGTGCTGAACTTGCTGTAATGAAGAAAATGTTGTCGGATGGCCCTGTTTTCGTGCATGGGGTGCTGGTTCAAGTTTTCCTTGTTATCCCTCACCATCTTGAGTGTGTTTTATCCATTTCAACATCATCCAAACACCAAATTAACTAAAACCATCATTCATTAAGTCATAAAGAGAATTACATAACAATCCTAAAAGTTAAAAACAAAGCAGAAAATAAAATTTAAGGGTCCTAAATTAGATAAGTCAAGTGATACTAAAAATCATCCTAAGGAGCTCTATTAAGACAATAAGAACCAAAATTCTGGAAATAGTTTTCTGGTATCTAAAAGTTTTGTAGAACTCGAAGCCGAGCGGTGTTCCCTAGATGTTGCTAGAGCCATTCTTCTATCTCTCTTGGGAGGAAAGAGGCGGCTTCATGTTCCTCAACATCTTGTGGAGGGGTAGCGACACCAATCGGAACCCCTTGTAGTATGTCTCGAGGGGGTTCCGGATGTATGGCGTACCATTCGGCCGGAATGATGACTTCCGGTACCACATTCCATGCCCTTTGGGTGATAATTGGTACCAAAGGAGGCGAGGCGAGAATGTTCAACCTTTGGTGCAAAAGATTGACTTCTCGGAGACATCCTTCTAGTCCCACCGTCAGATGATTAATACGGTCGACCAATGCTTCTTCCACCCCCGTTATCTCATCAATGGCCTCTCTTAAGGCATAAACGTAGTTTACAAGAGAATCTTCAACCGTTGATGACCTTCTCCCTTGTCGGTTGTTTCTGGAGTGCGACGAAGATGTTCCGCTAGTTCTGCTCGCCATTCTGAGAAAACATACTGAAAAAAGTTCAACTTTATGGGACCAGCACCTCGGACACGGCCCCGTGTTCAGCTGTCTGCGGGTTATTAGAGCAAGGAATCTTGCAGTTTTAAATTTGTTTTTCAGTTTATAAGGTACTTTTAAGCATAAATAATTTAAAACAAAGTTGTATTACTTATTTTAAACAAGATTCCTTGAATAATAACCCTACAAATATTACAATAAAGCTTGGAATCATGGAGATTTCAAGCTTTAATAGAGGTATTGAGTGAAAATTGAAGAACAAGGCAATGAACAAAAGTGGAAAAGACAAGATGGTTGTTGAGAACCTTCTTTTAGAATATACCTAGGATGGTATGAATGAAGATCCCCAGTAAATCTCTGTCTTTGGAGTGGTCCAAATGAGCAGGAATCTTGCTGCATTTATAGAAAACGACAGCACGCTGCACACAGCCCCGTGTCGGCTGGACACGGCCCCGTGTGCAGACAGAATTCTGACACATTTTATCCGTATTCTGATAAAAATCAGAAAGGAATCTTTTGGTGGACGCGGGGACGTGTTGACCTGGACACGGCCCCGTGTCTAGAAGCTGTCTTATGGAGTTTTCTTATTTTTAAGGCATTTATCCAGATCGGGTGGTTCCTTACTGGATGGAACAACCTCAAAGTGCCTAAGATACCTTAATTGCTCTAGATTAAGACGAGAACACAAGAGGTTGTCGGTGAGGGTGATTCCTATGCTATGTGTAGGTGGACAAGTCCAACCCTTTCCTGGGCTCTCGTTAAAGAAGGTGTATGCCGAATCGCTCAGGTCTATGTATGCATCGAACGAAGTCGATGGGGAGTCCTTCACGGCACAATCGACACGGGGACGACTATCGCTCAAGTCCTCACTAGAGTTAGAGGTAACATCGGGAACAACGAAGTTGTTTCTATTTGAATGCGATCCCAATAATTCTTCTTGGTTATCGTCTTGAGATAAATTATTGAAATCCATCCTAAGTTCTTTTAACCAATTAAGAATTAGATCTTCCAATTGAAATAGTTCATCAAGAAGCATTTCTCCTAGAAGATCCGGTTGAGAGCATTCGAGGGAGAGATAGGGATTATTTTTACTTTCGCCCCTCTTAAGGCTACGGGAAAACGATGGGTCTATATAGTGGGGCTTATAATTTAGAAAATAACATTCTAATTCTTTATGGGAACCACCACATATTTGACACCACGTACCATAAGAGTGTCGAAAGTAAAAAATATCAGTATCACTGATGTTTGTGTCAGAAATTACCAACCGTCGGGATCTTACGGTTCTGTTTTCAGTAACTGAAACTTGGGCACGGGGCGTGTTGAGTGGGCACGGCCCGTGTTCAGCTTACTGTCTGACTTAAAACAGGATTGCCTGTTCCAATGATTAGGCACGGGGCGTGTTCAGCGGGCACGGCCCGTGCTGAGTTCTGCAGAAGCTGAAAAATTAAGAAAATCCTAAAAAAACAGAAAAATTAGAAAAAATGATTAGGCCGTTGATTCCTAACTTTCTTAAACTCCTTGTGTCCCCGGTAGCGGCGCCAAAAACTTGATGCGGATTGGTGTGTATATGGAATTAAGTATATTTTAAGCCCTTTTTACACGTTAGTCAAGTTTTAAATTTATAAAACACGATATTTTACTAACACCAAACACACATATGGGCAAGTGCACCCATCGTGAGCGTAGTATAGTGTTGGCAAGATACCGAGGTCGTCCAAGGACACAAGAGCTTTAAGTACCGGTTTATCCTCAACGTCTAATCAAATCAAAAGTTTAGAAAAAGGTTTTAAACAAGAAAAATAAAAACTAACTAAAATGCTGAAAAATAAAATAAAAGTAAAAACAGATAGACAAGATGAATCACTTGGCTCCGACTTGTGTTTAGTGCAACCTTTGATTATTTCCGCACTTTTGCACTTTTTAAGAGATTATCTTAGTTATTGTAGTAGGCCCCTCTTTTGAAGGTGACGTTACCCTCAACCCAGTAGTTTTAGTCAGCAAGGATACAATCCTAAAGGGTTGGATTATTGAAAGATAATTAATTAAGTTATTAATGCATATTATGGTATGCCCCTCTTTTGAAGGTGACGTTACCCTCGGCTAAGTAGTCTGAGTCAGCAGGGATACAGTCCTAAGTAGCCGGGTTAAAGTATTAATAGTAGCTTACATATGAGGGGATCAAAGAGTTTGGACCCCTGCTATCCAATACCGGTGGGTATTGAAGGAGGTCCTACTAAATTTGACCCAGGTCCTTGCAGGATCTATACACTGAACAAGGCAAGACTCTTACCAAACCGTTCCCTTAACCCTCGACCAGGTAGCCAACATACCTCCATATAGACCGTGGAGATATGAATAGTGAAAATCTTTTATTTTATATAGACAGTAAAATAATGCCAAGACACCATGGACAAACGATAAGGAAGAATCACCTTCAACATAAGAAACTAGTTATTAAAGTCATTAATACATAACCAAGTAAAAAGTGCGAAAAGATTAAAAATAAAAAGTATTACACTAGACACTTGTCTTCACCAAGTGATGTAAGAGACTTAGGCAAACATGGCCTTTGATTGTCAAGAACTCTTACGATCAATCTTGGATCCCGAGACGACTCACACACTCTATGATGGACAATGGATGATTGTGGTGGATGATGGTGTTATGATGGTGGTGGGTGAAGTGTGAGAGAGGTGGTGCGCCAAGGGATGGTTTGCGAATGAGCCAAGCACCCCTATTTATAGCCTGAACAGCAGCTCGGGCACGGCCCCGTGTCCATTGGGCACGGCCCTGTGTCCATCCTCTTCTCTTCCTTCATTAATTGCAGTTTGTCTGCATTAGTTGACCACGCCCCCGTGTTCGCTGGGCACGCCCCCGTGTGCAGAAGCATATCTGTACTATCAAGATTTCCTCAGATTCTGCGAATCTTAGAGTTGACCACAGCCCCGTGTCCGCTGGGCACGCCCCCGTGGTGGGTGATAAAAGCTTCTATAGCTTTGTCTTTTATGCTGGCACTTGGGCACGCCCCCGTGTTCACTGAGCACGGGGCGTGTTCAGTCTTCTGTCTTCTTGATTTTGCTTGGGAAGATGCTGTTGGGGGGTCGGGCATGCCACGTTTGTTCCTTTTCTTGTATTTATGTTAGATTTAGCTGCCTTTTTGCTTGTTTTGTTAATTTGAGCTCATTTAATCCTGAAAATACAAAAGGAAGACAAAAACACATTTTTCCAACATTAGTACTAAAAAAGGGTTAGTTTTATGCCACAATTGATGTAATTTATATGTTGTATTTTGTGCACATCAATGACAATCGAAGCATCCTTCCTTTCCCAATACCATTTCATCATATTACATTCGGTGATATGTTTGATTCAATACAGTTGAAATGAATCTCGTTTCATTTCACGACTCTACGAGATCCTATTTTATTTTTTTCAAAATACTACCTATGTTTTTCAAAATTTCAAATATTTACCATTTGGATGAGAATTTTCAAAATTTCAACACAAAGTTTCTTTATTTTAAAATTTTAATTTAAAAACATTTTTTCTTAAAAGCAATAAATTTTTAACAGGTAAAGAATTTTATAATACAAACCATTAACCCGGTTTGTATTCTGTCATCCAAAAATATTACAAAAGTTTATTTTCAAACAACTCTTGTTTCAAAACAAAAATCCACAACACCATATATTCTAAGTATAAGAACAAGACCAATGAACAAAATTTTACTAGATCAAAGTTTTCACAATACAATAATGTTACAAACTCATAACAATTGGATAAATCTAACTTATTTGGTTTTCTCTATAGCTGTACTTTCAAAATGCCTCCTCGACGAGATGCACAACCTCAAACTAACGAAGAAATCGCAGCCCTTCTCTCTCAGTAGATGGCTGCTGTGCTTCCAAACATAGTAACCCAGGTTCATGTTGATTGCACTATGTGTGATTTCAAATTTCATGTTGATTTTGAGGATTCCGTTCTTTAGGAACTAAATCTTATAATATTAGCATAATATAAATTGCACTCCAGTGCCTTTGTACGAACGTGGTGACACACGAATACTATGAACAACTTAATACTACTTTATGATCATAGCATTACATATATGATTTATTAATCTAATATGTATAGTACATGGTTGTAAATACAATTTGCTTCGTATGTTGATATAACATACTTAATACATTTTTGCTTAGTATGTTAACTTAGCATACCTAGCACATGAATTGAGAACATTTTCTTGATATATGATGATAATGTATGATTAGTATATGTTGCATTCTACCTGTTTGATTAATATGAAACATATATATAAACACTCGTACTAGAATAGAATACCTACTAGTAAATTTGTTTTATGCAAAATAAGTAGTGTTATCATTGCTAGAATAAAATACGATTCGATTTGACAAATATATTATTGTGACAATGTTTAGTTAATTCAGATGATAGTTCGACCTTATTATTTGTTTACCCTCGCTTTACAAGAGGAGCTATGTGGACCATGCGACGAAACGAGTAATTATGGGTGCACACTTAATTATGAGATTCGACGCAAGAGAATCATAGTAAGCCTTGTTAAGTATGGTGGCATAAAATCTAGAGTGATTAAGGTAACAGGAGGAGTATGATGCGATAAGAACACGGTGGATACGCCAATGGTACTTCCTATATATAAATGTTCTTATTGTGTTATTCATCAGAACGTTGCTGAAATCATTTGGTGATTTTATGTTATCTTGGACCATTATGTGATTATGTGTTTAATTGTTATTTGAGTGGATATTTTCGATGGACAAGAACAAGTACATTCATTAACTCAAATCGAGCCGACCGGAAGTATAATATGGTGTTAAAGGTGACGATCTTGATACCATATGTAACATCCCTATTTTTATCATATAATAATTATAGGATTATTTAAATTTATTACCCACTAGTAACTAGTTTATTTTTAATATAAATATTTAACCCAAATAGTTTTAAACATTATTTTATATAGTTGGTTGAAATATTATATTAATTAATTGGCTTGTATATGAGTGCCCTTTCTAATAAAATAAAAGTCTATAAAAAAACTTATATTAGACAGGTATATTATGGTTAAGTCGAGTGTTAAAAATATGAAGTTCCTAGATGGCCCTAAGAACCCTATAATAACTAAATTATAAAAACACATTGTATTTTGAACCTACTCTATTTTTAATGAAACTTAGACCCAAATGTAGACAAAAATATACTCGTTCTAATAACATATTTATTGTTTTATAAAACATCGTATTTCATAAGTTATAAGCACCAAATAAGTAAAGCTGTTAAATTAATTATAAAAATAAAATATTAAATCAAAACTTAAAAAGATTGTGAAATGTTTTCGTGAAACATTAGAATAGAAAAAGAAAATGAAAAACAAATAATAAAAAAATAATATAATAAACCAAACAAATGCAAATCTACAAATTCAACGAACCTGTCATGTCTCATTTTCCTATTTTCGTGTCCCCATATTTTAATAATAATAAAACAAAAACTTTCAATATAGAAAGTAATGTATACGTATGAAATATAAAATAAAATAATATTAAATTTAATATTTGAGACTTTGGTTGAAATATGTATGTGTCAGGCCACAGAAAGAATTAAAACAAATAAAAAAATAAAATAATAAAATATCAAAGTAAGGAATTCACAGAAGTAAATGTGTGCATGCATTATGATGTCAACATGTATGGAAAGTAATAATCATAATAAAATAATATAATTACAAAGTAACTAAAGTGAAGTTTGAAGAAATGTACGTGTCATGAATTTAGAAACTGTGTACATGTAATTGTGTACGTGTCCTTCATGCAACTCTCATACCTCGCCTATATATAGAGAAATCACTTTCTACTTTCAAATGTTCATTTCGTCTCTCTCATCTGCATCTTAATCGATTTCTATATGTATATTCTTTACTATTATTTTTCATCTTAATAATAATAAGGCTCTGGCTCGTTTTAAGTGTTTTAACTCCCGATCACCGCTACCTTTTCCGATTGATCTGAAACCCATAACACATGTCAGGGTTCTGCCCGACTAAGTTATTGGGATTCTGTCTCGGGACATCGGGACAAGGTTGATTTAGGGGTATTATACTTAACACAATTACAAATATATATATTTTTATTACTACCAAACACACACTAGCTCGAATTCTGCTACGATACCGGGTATTAACTCGATCGCTATTACGATTCATTTTCCGACTGATCAATATATCCAATGGATGTTTAAGTGCCGCCCACATTAGGGTTATACTTTGTCATTCGTCGTGATTTCGACGGGATGTTGAGTGCTGTCCGAAATCGGACTATACTCTGTCCTTAGTTGTGAATCCGCTGGATGTTTAAGTATCGCACTTTGTCGTTCGTTGTGAGAATTTGATCTCGTGAGTTATCGTAAATGCTGTATTAAGTTATCTACCTAGTTCGTATGCATTAGGTTACAAAGCTAAGTAATAGGCTAAGCTCTGCCTGTATAAATCTGCAATATATCAAAGGCTTATCTGTAGACTAAACTTTGCCCGTATGAATCTGCATGATTATAATGTGAGTCATTCTCTTTTTATCAAATCTATTTACAAAACCCTATTTATTTCAAAGTTATAATTACAGGGATTAAGTTTATGTAATCACCATATTACAGCCGGTATGTGGGGTTTTGTATACATTACTTGATAATCTTCACCATTGGGGCAGCCAATGGGTGATATGACCATAGTCACAGACACCATTGGACGGAAGGGCCAATGGGTCGAGTGACAAAGTATTGTGGGTAATTGGTTTGATATCAGAAACATTGTAATCTTCCTTAATACTGTAAATTATAACAAATGTGTCGTTTTAGTAAATAGAATGATTCACTCAGTATTTCCCGCTGACAAAACCTTTTTCAAACATGTTTCAGGTAATTACAGTAGAGATGGATACGGCACTGAAAGACTTCAAGAAGTGGCTTATTTTATTAATTAAATCAAATTAAGAAATATTGTTTTATTAAAGCTACCATTGTAAAACATGGGTTTATCCCAACTATTTAAATAAATAAAATCCGGTGTTTTCTAAACTCTGATATTTTTCCTAACTCACGGTCCTGATGAAATTTCCGCTGCAACGTTTTCAAAATAAAAATAATCACCGGTACCACGGGCTGTTCACGACTCTCGATTCCGTCCAGGGTGGGTCGGGGGTCGTGACAGAAGGTGGTATCAGAGCCACTACTTTAAGCCAATAGGTGTTGTGATAATAATACCTAATCTTATATAAAAGAGTTAGGAGATTGCTATTAACAGGTAGCACACATTGTCACACCCCGACCACGTGGAACATACAAAACGTGGCGGAAACATCGGGGAGTGTTGTAACAGAATTAATTGTTTCAAATCCATGGCAATTGAAGTTTCGTTTTATTGATAAAGGTGTTACAATGTCTTAACAAACAAAGAAAATACAACATAATTAACTAGACTTGCATCTTTTATTGTCACTAAAGCCCAAGTCTGCCTATGTGTATCTTGATCATCTTATGCAACAGCTCCTGAAAAACACATGTGAAAATAGGTACGTCAGCATAAAAATGCCTGTGAGATACATAGGTTTTGTAAAAATAGGTTTCATGACTTATGTTTGAGAAAATGTTTAGTCATGAACCTTGTTATTTGCTTTGTTTTGTAAATCAGTTGAAAAACAATGAGTTCAGATGATATGTATAAATAAGTGAATAATGTATGGTTAAATGAATAACCATTTTAAAATGGATTTGTATAAGATATGTTGTTTGTAAAACAATGTATTGTGAAAAGTATGTTATTTGTATAAAATGTTATATGTATCAAACTGAAATGATTCAAATAACGCTACGATATGTAATACCATACAAACACTTATATATAGGAAGTACCAGCGGCGTATCCACCATGCTTGTATCATATTACACACACATCGTTACTTAATCACTTAATCAAACCAAACCAACCAATGTAAGAAGTCTATGTTTAAATAAATTGTCAAATGTATTGGGTAATATGTCAAAGTGTTCATGTCAAGATGTAAATCATATCAAAATGTCTATGTCAAATATCCATGTCAAATGTCTATGTCAAATATCCATGTCAAATGTCTATGTCAAATATCCATGTCAAATGTCTATGTCAAATATCCATGTATGGCAAGTGAAATGTCTCAACTAAACCATATGCACAAAAACAAAGTATTGAAGTAAAACTTGGTTTAAATCAAAGTTATGTTTTGTGGGAAATACATGATCAAATGTCAATCATGTTAAAATGTCTATGTCGAAATGTCTATGTCAAATGTCTATGTCAAAATGTCATGTAAAACGATGTACTAAGTAATGCACACAATGGCAATACATAGCATGAAATGTAATGAAATCATGTACTATAATGTACTAACGAACATAGCAGTATATGATGTGAAAACAGGAAAGCAGGAAAGTAACAAGTAGGCACATGTGTTCCACCCCAAAACAGTTTGGAAAACAGTAAAAGAGGGGTCTATGTACTCACTTGAGATTGCTCAGTAGTCCTTGAGTAACAACTAAACAATGCTAGAGATCGCGGATATCAAACGGCACCTAATATAGGTAACTATGTTAATTAACCGGACCTAGATCGGAAGATCGGGTAGCATTAGGGTTTGTAAACCAAACGAGTGTAGAGACTCGTGTCATTTGGTTTAACAAAGCCTACATACTAAATGAAACCTAACATAATTGTTTACGACCCATTACGACCCGTTTAGGTAGCTTATGCTACTTTAACGCGTCGTTCGCGTGAAACGCGTTCGGACCGCCTAACTAGCCCTATGACAAGTGTTATATGCCTAAACATGTTACATAATCAGTTATGTGACAAAAGTTTAGGTTACATATGCTTAATTACCAATTATACATGAAAAGGGTATTCTGGTAATTTACCTAAGGCATATAAACTACCTATCATACAACTACTTAAACGATGTGACCATAGGGTATAACCTCGGAAGGTTATTCCCTACCTACTATGGTCACCTACTGTGTTTGGTCGGATCCTAATGATCGACCAAATGGGTCGGGTTCGAGGTATAAGCGATTTATTAGATCGCTTACCCTACGACCCTAGACAACGTGGTAATCAGTAGGCATAGTCCCAAGGGACTATAACCAACGTGATTACACTCACGTTGCGAAGTTCAAACGAACTTCGCATTGACCATTACTGGTCAACGCTGAAAGTCAAACAAAGTTTGACTTTCTGACTCGAAAAGCAATAAAATAAGGAAAAGAACGAAAGAATACTTACGAAGGGTCCCCGAATGCTAATCTCGATCCAAGAATCTCAGGTATGAAACAATGGTTTCAACTTAGAGTTCCTAAGATCAAGATTCTAGTGATTTTAGCAATGGGGGGTATGGGGTATTTATAGGAATACCCAAACCGTTAAGATCGTTTCATGGAAAACGTGCCTTAATCCCATCCGTACATGTGTTGCAAAGTTATGGTGTTTAGGTGTTTAAATTCCATCCATACATGTGTTGCAAAGTTATGGTGTTTAGGTGTTTAAATTCCATCCATACATGTGTTGCAAAGTTATGGTGCCAAAATTCCATCCTTATCCGCTGACTAAGCAAGTTAGAATGTGTGGTTGTGAATTAAACAACGGCTAATACATCGAATCTGGTCCCGAAAGTGCAAAACTGATCCAAATGACGCGACGCATGGATTTTTCTTATGCCGAACACTAAAATAAAATGTTTTAGTGCTTACATAAATTTTTGGATGTCCGGATGTATTCAGAACGTAAGTTATGCGCGAAAATGCAAACTTGTGCACTTTTTGACACTTTTAGTCCCTGAATGACCCAAAAGTTTATTTTAGCACACCGAACCCCTCAAAGCCTATTTCTAAGCTATGTAAAGGATATTTATGGTATGTTTAACTTATGGTCATGTTCCGGAATGTCTGTTACAGTTCAAATTGGCATACTTTCGCAGTTTGTCAACTTTAGTCCCTGTAAGCGATTTAACTAGATTTTGCCATACCAAAGCCTTCAAAACTTATATCTAAGTTATGTAAAGGTTATTTAAGGTATGTTAAACCTATTTCACTATTCCGGAGTGTTTGTTGCATTAAACTGGTTATATTTACGCATTTGTGCGCGTATAACCTTCCAGAAAGTGATTTAGAGTTTGAAATCGAACAAGAGTTGATATGTGCACAAGATACACATATTTATACAAATCCAAAGTATGAAATACAATATTTCATTGGTTTGGCATTTGTTTGATGGTCGAAATGACACAGGTGTTACAGTCTCCCCTACTTTAGGAAATTTCGTCCCGAAATTTAGTTTTAGAGGAAACTTGTGGAGACAGCTGTGACGGTTTTTGCCTTCAGACAATTCCATTGAGCCCTTAAGTAAAACTCTGGGCCATGTTAGGATTCTTAGCAAAGATGTCAACCCTCAAATTGAAGTCCTTGTAGTAACAAAACATGGAGTTTTGAACTACGGACAGAAGAACGTTTCTTATGAAGACTTATCATAGGAAACTGTGTGTGTGATTGAGATCAGAATTGGGTAGTGTGAGAATAAATGACATTGGTCAAAGTCCAAGACTTCTCCCGTATCATTACTCTTGCCACTGTTGGTCTTAACACATGACAAAACTTCCTGTGGTTCCTATGCACTGAACTCCATAATTATGTAGGCCTCCATAGTTACGTAGTTCCTTGCACAGTCCGCACTGTTTATTTCATAATGCGTATGGGGAAAAATCAAACGAATAATCCTGTGGTGAATTAATCTTGACTGCAATAGAGTCTCTTTAACTAGGTCACCAAAGGATTAGATTAACGAACAATCTCTTGATTTAGACCACCCGAGGGCCTATTTAATGACATAATTAACTAGATTGTCGAACCAATCTATTTAACTTAGATCGACGTAGGATCTCTTTAACTAAACTACCCACGAGGAAAGTTTAACCACATCGACGTAGGATGTATTTAACTAGATTGTCGGACCAATCTATTTAACTTAGATCGACGTAGGATCTCTTTAACTAAACTATCCACGGGGAAAATTTAACCACATCGACGTAGGATGTATTTAACTAGATTGTCGGACCAATCTATTTAACTTAGATCGACGTAGGATCTCTTTAACTAACTACCTACGGGGAATATTTAACTACACCGACGTAGGATGTATTTAACTTTAGATCGACGTAGGATCTCTTTAACTCAACTATCTAAGAGAAACATTTAACTACACCGACGTAGGATGTATTTAACTTTAGATCGACATAGGATCTCTTTAACTCAACTATCTAAGAGAAACATTTAACTACACCGACGTAGGATGTATTTAACTTTAGATCGACGGAGGATCTATTTAACTTTAGATCGACGGAGGATCTATTTAACTTTAGATCGACGGAGGATCTATTTAACTTTACTACATAAGAGAAACATTTAACTACACCGACGTAGGATGTATTTAACTTTAGATCGACGGAGGATCTATTTAACTTTTCAACACATGTTTCCCTTAAATTTTGGAATAGTACTTTATAATCCAAGGGACTTAACTACAACGTGGAAGTCCATTAAGGATTTAAGATAGTACCTTTTTGAATATCCTACTATGAATCCTTCATATGAGATATGGAAGATTCTACGAGGATTTGGATGGATCACATAAAACACAAAACACATAAGAAAACACATAAGCACAAAAATTAGTTAACTTGATTCTTTAATTTGTTAGTTTTGTTTTGTTAATTACGTACATGCATTTAGAGCACACTAGGAATCCATTTCATGGATTTCATTCGGCACTTTAAACATTAACAAGAATCTAACTATGAAGTTAGCAAGATCTTAATAAGAATTCGGCCTTGTCCTTATTGAATCGTAATGTACGTATTAAGGCATACGAATAATTCAATTAAGGATTCCGATGAATGATATCCATCCACAAGGATCTAATTATGAAGATAGAAAGATCCTACATGGATTTTGGAGTTTGTGTAACGAGAGTGTTCCGACACCTTGCACTAGGCGTGCTTACGTCGATACACAAGGTAGAAAGTTCATGAGGTTGAGGCGCCAGATATGCCAAGCGACATATGAAGCAGAGTTTGAAGGTTGAGCAGCAGCAGGATTTGTAACAGCTTTGCTTTGGATTGCAAAGCGGCATATGTTAACCAAATGTCTCCATCGTCCACCGTGGGTACATTTGAAACAAGGTATTTGATTTGAATAATGACAATGGCATTGATTGCACCAAGGAGCAGTTCCCTTATACAGCTTCACCCCTGAGGCGAGTCATGGTGATAGCTAAGTCAACGGTCCTCTGGAGTACGACGCCTATTTGCTGGGTAGCTGCAGCACCTGGTTCGGACATTGTTGTTGCGATGAAGAAGCATCTTGAAGATAACGAAAGGCATAGGAGGAAACAAGCGAAAGATAGTCAAAAGGAAATGACAAGGCATGTAGATTGTGACCATTTGTTTGTTACCAAAGGCAAACAAATGAGATAGTGACTAATCAAAGTAAGCGGGTCAATATAATGTATCGCGAAGACATGCTCGCCTATAAGTGAACACTCATCCCAAGAATTCCCAGGTAAGCACAACTGGTCTCGCGTCTGATGAGATGTATACGAAGTGCTTGCCTAGACAGAAAACCCAGAATACAGGCATTCACCCTTCCAGTTTGCACGTGTTCACATTATTAAAAACCCAAAACCTTGACGAGAGTTTTGAAAACTCAAAGGGGTTCAAAACCGTATAACAGAGGGTTCAAAACCTTACAATAGAGGGTTCAAAACCTAGTAATCAATCATCCTAGAACAGATGATTAGTTTTCAAAGCGGTTTTGAAATTTATGTTCTTGTTGTGGTCGTCGCCTAAGGATAGGTGACGGTATTGTTTTATGACTAAACGCAAGTAAACTCGCGTTAGGGTCCTAAGAAGGTTATAGACTAGGTCAAAGCATTACTAATAACCTAATTCCCTATAACCATTGGCTCTGATACCATCTTTTCTGTCACACCCCGACCACGTGGAACATACAAAACGTGGCGGAAACATCGGGGAGTGTTGTAACAGAATTAATTGTTTCAAATCCATGGCAATTGAAGTTTCGTTTTATTGATAAAGGTGTTACAATGTCTTAACAAACAAAGAAAATACAACATAATTAACTAGACTTGCATCTTTTATTGTCACTAAAGCCCAAGTCTGCCTATGTGTATCTTGATCATCTTATGCAACAGCTCCTGAAAAACACATGTGAAAATAGGTACGTCAGCATAAAAATGCCTGTGAGATACATAGGTTTTGTAAAAATAGGTTTCATGACTTATGTTTGAGAAAATGTTTAGTCATGAACCTTGTTATTTGCTTTGTTTTGTAAATCAGTTGAAAAACAATGAGTTCAGATGATATGTATAAATAAGTGAATAATGTATGGTTAAATGAATAACCATTTTAAAATGGATTTGTATAAGATATGTTGTTTGTAAAACAATGTATTGTGAAAAGTATGTTATTTGTATAAAATGTTATATGTATCAAACTGAAATGATTCAAATAACGCTACGATATGTAATACCATACAAACACTTATATATAGGAAGTACCAGCGGCGTATCCACCATGCTTGTATCATATTACACACACATCGTTACTTAATCACTTAATCAAACCAAACCAACCAATGTAAGAAGTCTATGTTTAAATAAATTGTCAAATGTATTGGGTAATATGTCAAAGTGTTCATGTCAAGATGTAAATCATATCAAAATGTCTATGTCAAATATCCATGTCAAATGTCTATGTCAAATATCCATGTCAAATGTCTATGTCAAATATCCATGTATGGCAAGTGAAATGTCTCAACTAAACCATATGCACAAAAACAAAGTATTGAAGTAAAACTTGGTTTAAATCAAAGTTATGTTTTGTGGGAAATACATGATCAAATGTCAATCATGTTAAAATGTCTATGTCGAAATGTCTATGTCAAATGTCTATGTCAAAATGTCATGTAAAACGATGTACTAAGTAATGCACACAATGGCAATACATAGCATGAAATGTAATGAAATCATGTACTATAATGTACTAACGAACATAGCAGTATATGATGTGAAAACAGGAAAGCAGGAAAGTAACAAGTAGGCACATGTGTTCCACCCCAAAACAGTTTGGAAAACAGTAAAAGAGGGGTCTATGTACTCACTTGAGATTGCTCAGTAGTCCTTGAGTAACAACTAAACAATGCTAGAGATCGCGGATATCAAACGGCACCTAATATAGGTAACTATGTTAATTAACCGGACCTAGATCGGAAGATCGGGTAGCATTAGGGTTTGTAAACCAAACGAGTGTAGAGACTCGTGTCATTTGGTTTAACAAAGCCTACATACTAAATGAAACCTAACATAATTGTTTACGACCCATTACGACCCGTTTAGGTAGCTTATGCTACTTTAACGCGTCGTTCGCGTGAAACGCGTTCGGACCGCCTAACTAGCCCTATGACAAGTGTTATATGCCTAAACATGTTACATAATCAGTTATGTGACAAAAGTTTAGGTTACATATGCTTAATTACCAATTATACATGAAAAGGGTATTCTGGTAATTTACCTAAGGCATATAAACTACCTATCATACAACTACTTAAACGATGTGACCATAGGGTATAACCTCGGAAGGTTATTCCCTACCTACTATGGTCACCTACTGTGTTTGGTCGGATCCTAATGATCGACCAAATGGGTCGGGTTCGAGGTATAAGCGATTTATTAGATCGCTTACCCTACGACCCTAGACAACGTGGTAATCAGTAGGCATAGTCCCAAGGGACTATAACCAACGTGATTACACTCACGTTGCGAAGTTCAAACGAACTTCGCATTGACCATTACTGGTCAACGCTGAAAGTCAAACAAAGTTTGACTTTCTGACTCGAAAAGCAATAAAATAAGGAAAAGAACGAAAGAATACTTACGAAGGGTCCCCGAATGCTAATCTCGATCCAAGAATCTCAGGTATGAAACAATGGTTTCAACTTAGAGTTCCTAAGATCAAGATTCTAGTGATTTTAGCAATGGGGGGGGTATGGGGTATTTATAGGAATACCCGAACCGTTAAGATCGTTTCATGGAAAACGTGCCTTAATCCCATCCGTACATGTGTTGCAAAGTTATGGTGTTTAGGTGTTTAAATTCCATCCATACATGTGTTGCAAAGTTATGGTGTTTAGGTGTTTAAATTCCATCCATACATGTGTTGCAAAGTTATGGTGCCAAAATTCCATCCTTATCCGCTGACTAAGCAAGTTAGAATGTGTGGTTGTGAATTAAACAACGGCTAATACATCGAATCTGGTCCCGAAAGTGCAAAACTGATCCAAATGACGCGACGCATGGATTTTTCTTATGCCGAACACTAAAATAAAATGTTTTAGTGCTTACATAAATTTTTGGATGTCCGGATGTATTCAGAACGTAAGTTATGCGCGAAAATGCAAACTTGTGCACTTTTTGACACTTTTAGTCCCTGAATGACCCAAAAGTTTATTTTAGCACACCGAACCCCTCAAAGCCTATTTCTAAGCTATGTAAAGGATATTTATGGTATGTTTAACTTATGGTCATGTTCCGGAATGTCTGTTACAGTTCAAATTGGCATACTTTCGCAGTTTGTCAACTTTAGTCCCTGTAAGCGATTTAACTAGATTTTGCCATACCAAAGCCTTCAAAACTTATATCTAAGTTATGTAAAGGTTATTTAAGGTATGTTAAACCTATTTCACTATTCCGGAGTGTTTGTTGCATTAAACTGGTTATATTTACGCATTTGTGCGCGTATAACCTTCCAGAAAGTGATTTAGAGTTTGAAATCGAACAAGAGTTGATATGTGCACAAGATACACATATTTATACAAATCCAAAGTATGAAATACAATATTTCATTGGTTTGGCATTTGTTTGATGGTCGAAATGACACAGGTGTTACACACATGATAGCATTTAGACTTGAACTTAAGAAAATATGCCTTAGTATCAGCTTCGAGATAAGCTAAGTACTTGTGTAAATAAAGTATGATGGGTTTTGATATACCATAAGAATGGTAATTAGAATATTGCAAGATATGATAAATAAGCAAGAATTAATAGTAATTATTGCTTACTGATATTACTTGATGTGTTATGGAAATACAAGTTTCCCTAAAATCTGGATAAAATCCCTAATAAAAGAGGCACTTTTAAATCTTGAAAAAGATACTATTTATGGGAATAGAAAATTTTCTCTGGTAAGACTGGGTATGGTGTAATAGACTCTCCAGTTTGTCCAGATATACTGAGGTTACCGCTCCGGCGCGAATCGGATAAGACGGGATAGATAATATGTCAAACAAGTGACAAGATTTCCCTAAATAGTATCATGACCAGATATTTGACTAATTTTTGGAAATATGAATCTGTTAAATACATTGACCTGATAAATGGTAGGTTTATTTCAGAATGTGAAATATGTGATTATATAGATAGGTATATCTATAAGGAATTCCAAAAGTCAATTAGAAATAAAGCACAAGCATCTGTGTCTAGATTTCTTTATTAAGAATCTCTTTTCCGATATCTAACATTATTTCATTTGATTATCTGCCTAGTAACTCGAGCGATAATAATAACAATGGAAACCCTTTAAGTTAAAACGCCATCAAAAGAATTTCTAAAGCATTACCATAAACTATTAACGCAAGTAAGAAGCATGTAAAGTTGTGATAATATACAAGAAAACACATGAAAAAAAAAAATTAGTTATAAGTCCACAGAAGTTGAGGTATATCATACAAACTTTCAAGGCAAGACCTTTGGGAAAATATAAATTGGGCAAGATAACACCAATGTTAAATCCGTCAGTAGAAGAACTACTAATCTAAAAGAAGCACTTTGCCACATGATCCTACAAAATGAATATCACTGAGATACGTTGTAACAATATTTCACAACCATCTGTACACAGTCTAATCAGATTCATAATTATTATCACTGCAAAATAAGTCACATACCTTTGTAAAATTCCCTATTTCATTTATTTGACATTTCTTGGTAATGTCACTTAACAACGGTTATCACACGAAATTCAAGATAAAATCCTTATATTTCTTTTTCTGACTTCTACATATCATAAGTAAACTTTCGTGTTTTTACTTCCCCTAATGGTCATCATACCATGAGGATTTCTTTCATAGTAACGAATATTGATCTATTTCATTTCTTGGTAAATCCACACGTTACACATGCATTGTTTGTTACGCATGTGGTTCGTTTGATTTATAAAGACCACTGGAGGACTTCATTCAGATTTATTATTTTATCCAAACTCAAATATCATTCTGTTTTTCTTTGCACTATAAACTGCATTATTACAAAACGATGATTCTTTGATATCGAGTCAATGAATTTTGTTAAACAATTGAGGTGAAGAATTTATATTTATATATATATATATAAAATTATGTTGAGGTATACTCTCATTTAAGTTTATTATTTATTAATAATTTTATTATTAGAAGTGTTAGTATTATTTTCAGATACTAGGGTTATTGTCAAGGGCAGGTATTGAATAGCCTAGCCTTAGTTAGGCATGGACTGATCACCTATGCTTAAACAAGGCAGCACTAACCAATATCCAACCATGATAATGATTAGTTAATATACATAAATTAAGTCATCATACTTATTTAGTAAATTTTAATTATATACAAAAATATTTTACTTTGTGCTGTAAAGAGAAGATATATTTTCATAAAACAATACAAGAAGTAGAGGGACGAATAAAATTATATAAATAATTGTTTATCACATGTTTTGTGGTAACTATGTACCGTAACGTTCTGGCAATAAAAAGATCATATAAGAATAATATGGTAGTCATTAACTACGTTGGGTTAAGGGAACATTGTACTATATAAGAATAGTCCTTGTTTTCACTTATTTATAACATTTGTAAATACATTTACAACGTTATATGGTTTCAAAATAAAAATAAGTAATCACATAGAATCAATCCATTTAGTGTTATATATTTACAAAATATTTTACAAACACTTTTATACAATAAATATTTTTACACCTTTATTTACAACTTTAATTTAAATAGTGATTTCTTTTACAAAATAATAATACTAAAATATTTTGTAATGTAATAAGTTCATTACGGTGTTTTGTAATATATATTACATAGTAAATATAAGTTATTTTACATAGTATAGTAAAATACTAAAATAATATTTATTTAAAAGTAGTAACCATTTACATATAGTAAAAATGCGTAACAAATAATATGTGTTACATTTGCTTTACAAATATAATATAATGGTTGGTCATGCCAAAACAACTTGTTCTTATTATATTTTGATCTCTAGGACATAGTATGAAAAATATGGTCACTAATAATGTACTATCACATTATTTCACAATTAAAACAATTTGGAACTCTAACAATGATACACTAATTCTATTGTCTTTTGGTGTATCTTTGAAATTCACTCATCTCAACACTTTGATTTTCTCATATCATAAATATTTGACAAATCATTTTTCATGCTTTTATTTCCTTTTGGAACCTGTCAATTCTAAAGTCTTCCTCAGTTGCCAATCAAAGTAAGCTTTCTTTTGACAAAGAATTTTATTGATTCTAAAATTCCTTCACATTCATTTTAAATATCTATTGATCATATATCTTTTAACTTGAACCTAGTCACCTTGAAATTATATCATTTCATCCTATTCGTTTGTTATCGATTTCTTGAACTAATTCAGTTGAACCATTGAATCATACTTATGGTACAACTCGTATTCACAAAAAATTGATATTTTAAGTCTGTGTCATCTACCTTAATATTGTTTTTATTAACTAAAATATGACATAAAGTTCAAAAAGAAATATCGTAACCCAAATCTCGAGGACGAGATTTAAAACAAGGTGGGGAGAATGTAACATCCCTATTTTTATCATATAATAATTATAGGATTATTTAAATTTATTACCCACTAATAACTAGTTTATTTTTAATATAAATATTCAACCCAAATAGTTTTAAACATTATTTTATATAGTTGGTTGAAATATTATATTAATTAATTGGCTTGTATATGAGTGCCCTTTCTAATAAAATAAAAGTCTATAAAAAACTTATATTAGACAGGTATATTATGGTTAAGTCGAGTGTTAAAAATATGAAGTTCCTAGATGGCCCTAAGAACCCTATAATAACTAAATTATAAAAACACATTGTATTTTAAACCTACTCTATTTTTAATGAAACTTAGACCCAAATGTAGACAAAAATATACTCGTTCTAATAACATATTTATTGTTTTATAAAACATCGTATTTCATAAGTTATAAGCACCAAATAAGTAAAGCTGTTAAATTAATTATAAAAATAAAATATTAAATCAAAACTTAAAAAGATTGTGAAATGTTTTCGTGAAACATTAGAATAGAAAAAGAAAATGAAAAACAAATAATAAAAAAAATAATATAATAAACCAAACAAATGCAAATCTACAAATTCAACTAACCTGTCATGTCTCATTTTCCTATTTTCGTGTCCCCATATTTTAATAATAATAAAACAAAAACTTTCAATATAGAAAGTAATGTATACGTATGAAATATAAAATAAAATAATATTAAATTTAATATTTGAGACTTTGGTTGAAATATGTATGTGTCAGGCCACAGAAAGAATTAAAACAAATAAAATAATAAAATAATAAAATATCAAAGTAAGGAATTCACAGAAGTAAATGTGTGCATGCATTATGATGTCAACATGTATGGAAAGTAATAATCATAATAAAATAATATAATTACAAAGTAACTAAAGTGAAGTTTGAAGAAATGTACGTGTCATGAATTTAGAAACTGTGTACATGTAATTGTGTACGTGTCCTTCATGCAACTCTCATACCTCGCCTATATATAGAGAAATCACTTTCTACTTTCAAATGTTCATTTCGTCTCTCTCATCTGCATCTTAATCGATTTCTATATGTATATTCTTTACTATTATTTTTCATCTTAATAATAATAAGGCTCTGGCTCGTTTTAAGTGTTTTAACTCCCGATCACCGCTACCCTTTCCGATTGATCTGAAACCCATAACACATGTCAGGGTTCTGCCCGACTAAGTTATTGGGATTCTGTCTCGGGACATCGGGACAAGGTTGATTTAGGGGTACTATACTTAACACAATTACAAATATATATATTTTATTACTACCAAACACACACTAGCTCGAATTCTGCTACGATACCGGGTATTAACTCGATCGCTATTACGATTCATTTTCCGACTGATCAATATATCCAATGGATGTTTAAGTGCCGCCCACATTAGGGTTATACTTTGTCATTCGTCATGATTTCGACGGGATGTTGAGTGCTGTCCGAAATCGGACTCTACTCTGTCCTTAGTTGTGAATCCGCTGGATGTTTAAGTATCGCACTTTGTCGTTCGTTGTGAGAATTTGATCTCGTGAGTTATCGTAAATGCTGTATTAAGTTATCTACCTAGTTCGTATGCATTAGGTTACAAAGCTAAGTAATAGGCTAAGCTCTGCCTGTATAAATCTGCAATATATCAAAGGCTTATCTGTAGACTAAACTTTGCCCGTATGAATCTGCATGATTATAATGTGAGTCATTCTCTTTTTATCAAATCTATTTACAAAACCCTATTTATTTCAAAGTTATAATTACAGGGATTAAGTTTATGTAATCACCATATTACAGCCGGTATGTGGGGTTTTGTATACATTACTTGATAATCTTCACCATTGGGGCAGCCAATGGGTGATATGACCATAGTCACAGACACCATTGGACGGAAGGGCCAATGGGTCGAGTGACAAAGTATTGTGGGTAATTGGTTTGATATCAGAAACATTGTAATCTTCCTTAATACTGTAAATTATAACAAATGTGTCGTTTTAGTAAATAGAATGATTCACTCAGTATTTCCCGCTGACAAAACCTTTTTCAAACATGTTTCAGGTAATTACAGTAGAGATGGATACGGCACTGAAAGACTTCAAGAAGTGGCTTATTTTATTAATTAAATCAAATTAAGAAATATTGTTTTATTAAAGCTACCATTGTAAAACATGGGTTTATCCCATCTATTTAAATAAATAAAATCCGGTGTTTTCTAAACTCTGATATTTTTCCTAACTCACGGTCCTGATGAAATTTCCGCTGCAACGTTTTCAAAATAAAAATAATCACCGGTACCACGAGTTGTTCACGACTCTCGATTCCGTCCAGGGTGGGTCGGGGGTCGTGACACCATAGGTATGTTGACCCGTCTCCAATGCATGGGATGCTCATGGTACATTGGAGGTACCTCGTGGGGCGTTAGAAACCGTGTACGTGAAGGGCTTGAATGTACACCCCTTTATCTGCTAGGAATTACACTAGGATCTTAGTACAACATAGTGCCATACTTAAAAGATTTTTGAACACTAGTCAACTATCACAATTTTCAAAGGGATGAATACCTTAAGATACTTTGAATATCCCAAATCACATTTTGAATTCCCTAAAATTTCCAAATGATGCTCCGCATCTTTGGGATCTAGCAATCTGCTTATCCATCAGTTGTTTCATTTCCACTCTACGGTCTCCTTCGAACAAATTTCGGGACGAAATTTCCTAAAGTAGGGGAGACTGTGACACTTGTGCTCCGTAAACACACACAATGTAGGACACTATCTTTTATCAAAGAAACAATGTGTTTTGGTCTCAAAAATTTGTTTATTTTGGTTTTACAATTTCACGTTTTGATTCTAGTTCATTTTCAAACCTTAAATCGCTTTCTGGGAAGTTATACGCGAACTGATGCGTAAACGTAATCAGTTTAATGCGGAAAACACTCCAGAACAGTGACATAGGCTTAACATACCTAAAATAACTTTTATACAATTTAGAAATAATTTTTGAAAGGTTTGGTGTGTCAAAAACAAGTTTACTCACACGCAGGGACTATTTGCGTCGAACTGCGAAAGTATGCTGATTCACATAGTATCGAACATTCCGGAACTTGATCATAAGTTAAACATGCCCAAAATATCCTTTACATAGCTTAGAAATAGGCTTTGAGGTGTTTGATGCGCAAAAATAAACTTATTAGATCAATAGGGACTAAAAGCGTCAAAAAGTGCATAAGTTTGCATTTTCGCGCATAACTTACGTTCTGAATATATCTGAACATCCAAAAATTTTTGTAATCATTAAAATATTCTATTTTAGTGTTTGGAATGTTAGAATTTCACTCGTCGTGTAATTTGGATCGATTTCGCGTTCGTTACGACTTCCGTCGTAATTAACCGAACAACGCAATCGTACGACCAAACGAATCGACATCCGAGATGTTTTTTTTGCATATTTTAAGTTCCCTATACTTTAACTTCATTTTATAGATTTGAAATGGGGTAAACGGGGCTTAAACGTGTCAAAAATGCATCAAAAACCAAGTTTTGGGCTTGCAGGGACTAAAACTGACAATCTACCAAAGATTGCTTGAATTTGGTCATTTCAGCTGAATTTGATGGTTTTGATCCCTTTTTTTACACTCTATGGGCTGGTATTTGATGGTTTTACATGTCCCATTGTATTTCTATACCATGTGCCCACATGGAGGGCCAAGATCGAAGCACGGATTACGAGGAACGATCCTAACGGTTGTGGGTTTTCTATAAATACCCAACACTTTCATTACTTTCAACTCAAAATCTGATTTAATTACTCTAAGTTGGGGTTTAACACTTCATACCTGAGCAAATTGGATCAAGATCTTCCTAGCTTGGACCCTTTGTAAGTTTCTTTCGTGCTTGTTTATGCATTTCAAGCGTGAAAGTCAAACAGTGTTTGACTTTCTGCTTTGACCAGTATTTGGTCAACACAAAGTTCGTTTGAACTTTGCAACGTGAGCGTAATCACGATGGTTATAGTCCCTTCTGACTATACCTACTGATTACCACGTTAATTAGGTGTAGTGACGAGTCATAGTTTCGGTCAAAATACGTGCCTATGCGTATTTTGCAACCAAACTATTCTTGGGTATCAAAACTGTTTGTTTTGATATCAAACTTGTTTTCTAACTTAATTAAACATGTTTTATGTCACACCCTGGCTTTGCGGAAGCGTGGTTAATTTGGTGTGACTTCTTAATACCATAGCTTAACCATAACAAAGCTATATGAAATAAAACCATGCAAGATCATCCATTCGATTAAGTTTTAAAATTCCAAATGCAATAACATTGTCTTAACGGAAACACAACTTAACGACATAAACATTGTTCAACAAACTCAACATAACATAAGCATAGTTTAAGGACTGTGACTTGTCCAGGAAAGAGTCACATTCCCCAAACCCGGATGACCTCGTAACTAGTGCAGCGGGAAAACGCGTCATACCGCGCCAGATCCTTTAATTTCCTGAAATACATGTAAGTTGAAAAATCAACAATAATGTTGAGCGAGTTCATGTGTAAGTGAGTAAATAAACCTTTGTGAGTATAAAAATAGTCTTGGTATGTAGCAAATAAGGGAATTGAGATCACCAATGGTTTGCAAGGCCACTGATATATGTGAAGTGCAAATAGGGAGACTCAAACCTAGCAGATTTCGCCACGGCATTAGTATGTGGATAAAGTCACCTCGAGGTCCGTTTCTAGTTTGGCCTGGGGCTGGGCTCGCTACACCCAGATAGATCTACCGCTCCTGTCCCTTGGTCCTGCCATGAGGACTAATGGCCTCATATTGCTCCTACCCACTCACATGATCTAAGTAGTAAACCTCCTTACGCTAACCATACCATGTATAAAGTACTTGTAATCAAAGTAACATGTATTTCACCCCCGCAGTTAAGAAAACTGAAAACAGTTAGAGAAAAGGGGGACATGAACTCACCGTGGTGCGTCTCTACCAAGTATGCCTCCAAATCAAACAGCTGTGTGACGACCTACACGTACTAATTCTATTAGACGGACGGCCGTGCCTTAGCTTTATGGTTTAAGTTTTTGGGAAATAGTTAGGCAACTATTTCGTGTTTACATTCTGTATATACTTGGTAGTCATTTTCCTTCCCAAGGATGGGGGATTTAATACATGTGCGTTCGTATAATTCGGATTACACTATTAAGTCTCACTTAATATATTTTATTCCTAACTCCAAAATATAACTATTCTTCCCAAAAATATTATACTTTACTACATGTGATTCTCCCGAAATAATACTTAGTAATATTATTTTTACTCTAAAAATAATATTTACGTAGTTCACAAAATAATCATAAACACTTATACAAGTGATGTTGTGAAAAATATATACTAAATATATTTATGTATCACGTTTTATTTTGTGAAATCCCACCTCCGGTATTTTGTAAATAAGTCGTGGCGAAATCTATAATTTGAAAACAAGTCAAAATGTATTTCTAACACTTATAGTGAAAATATTTCTAAGTGTTAGGTTTTTGGAAAATTTCGCCAGAGTTTCCTCTGTAACTGGAGGTGGCCACGCTTTCAAGCGTATCATTTTCTTTTATCAATCAAACCAACAATCTTCTTATTCAATCAAAACAATGTTCAAATCACAAACTAGTCAAAATATGTATATAAATCGCATATATTTCATGAACTTGTGATTTATCCAAACTATGAAGTAAATCTCATTACTTTTAGTGGATCTTTATATAAAACAATCCGATTTTGTAAAAACCTCGTTTTTAAAGAAATTTCATCTTTACAACTTCTCGTCATCTTTTCCAAAAATAGTTATTTTGTCGAAACTTGGTGTTACACAAGTGGTTACACACTTGTGTGTTCTAAAAACCGTTCGTGTTAGTGTAAGATCCGTCTTTAAAAGCATGTTTTCTCTTGACACTTGGTCCTTTGAAAATACCACTCGTAGATCCGTAGATCTACTAGTTTTAAACACTATTTCACAAGCAAAATCGCTTTTACACAAGTTCATGATTCGTGTGTGGTAGAGTTTCATCCTTTAACCCTTATTACTTTCAAAACAACCTTATGTCATGATCTATGATCATGACCAATCCGGGTTAAATGACGATCCGAGCTACCACAACATAGATCTGGTTCAAATAATCACACAAATCAAATACTACAAGTTTTACACAACATATGAGCTTTTAACCACCTTTTTAGTGTTTTAAGTAGACTTTTGTGTGCCATCTTGTATGTTTACGAGTTTTAACCGTTACAAATCATATTAACCACTTTAAAATAGTTCGAGGAGGTGATTTAAGTAACATACCACTAGCTCGAGGCTAGGGAAGAATCTAAGCGAAAAGCGTGTGGATAAAAGCAATGTAGTGAGGTCCTTCGCCTTCCGCTTGCACCAAGACTCCTTATACGCGATCTTTCACACTTGTAGATGATTGGAATGGCTTGAACTAAACTCGAAATCGGATGTTTGCTCAAGGGGGTGTTCGGCCGAATCCTTGAGAGAGAGAGGAGGGTGTGTTTGAGTTGAGAAATGTGATGAATGATTATGATGTGTAATCTCTAGATTTTATAGACAAATCATATGGTAATTATCCAATGGATCATGTGTCTAGATGATATTGAGCATTAGGATTATAAAAATGATTTAGAGGACAAGGTATGTCCCCTAGATGGGGACGGTTTCTAAAAGGGGGGGGGGTCTTGGTCCGATTCCAACTAATTAGTTGGATAATAGTTAGGTTAAGTAAGTTGGTTAAGTGCTTAACCCGGTTAGTAGTGTGTCATGCGTGTTATGACGGGTGTTAGGGTATTCAGGGACCCTAACTGGCTCAGAAAAAGATAAATAATGAAAATGACAATATTTTCTGTTCCGGGTATAGTCCGGTTGTTCGGTTGGATAGTAATCCGTTAAAGTGCTTAACAAAGCTTTAAAGTGTCGTTAATACCCTTTTTAGTGACACAACTCATTTCTGACACTTTGGAAAGTGTCTAGTAATATTTTTCTCGTGTTTTGGCACTTTATTAGTTAGTTAAAAGCTGAATTTTTGTGCAAAGTGCTGAGTTTTTGTACTTAGAGTACGTTTTAGGCACATCCAGTCATTGTGACTTATTCCTAGAGACGCAGTTCTACAACCCTTGTATCCCTACACTCACCACTAGTGTAGCAAAATATTTCTGGCTCATACAGGCCTTAGAGGCAGTGTCTGCCTGATGCTGGCTTTATCAGCATGTTCTATAGGTTATCCGTTATAGTGCTACTGTGCTTTTGTGCATCATGCTTGTCACTAAGGCTCAGCATGTAAATAATGTAGTGACGGTAAGTAAAGTATGATGCAAGTAAGTACATGTATCAGTATTCAAGTAGCAGTTTATTCACAAGTTCAAGTAAGCACAGTAATTAAGCAGTAATTAATTATTAATTAAGTCGTACAGATACCTGGTTTAGTGCGGGTTGTCACATTCTCCCCCCGTTAGAAAAATTTCGTCCCGAAATTTTAAGTTCTGCTTGTAGATGCAGGGTTCTTAGGAAATAGGTGGGGGTATTTCTCTTTCATCCGGTCCTCACGCTCCCAGGTGTATTCAGGACCATGTCTGGCGTTCCAACGAACTTTGACGAGCTTGACACTGCTCCAGCGGGTCTTGTTTACTTTCCAATCCGTAACCTCAACCGGTTCTTCAACGAAATGGAGCGTGTCTTCAACATGAATCTCGTCGATGGAAATGGCAATGTCATCTTGAATTGGGCTTTTCTTCAGGTTGGATACATGAAATGTATCGTGAACACCATTCAGTTCAGCAGGTAAATCCAACTTGTATGCTACTAGTCCTATTCTTTCCAAAATTCTGAAGGGACCAATGTAGCGCGGATTTAACTTCCCACGCTTTCCGAAGCGTGCCACACCCTTCCAGGGTGAAACTTTCAATAGCACCATTTCTCCAACTTGGAATTCCACATGTTTCCGGTTTGGATCCGCATAGGCTTTCTGTCTGTGGCGAGCTGCTTCGATGCGTTTTAGAATCTGCGCAATCTTGTCTGTCGTCTCTTGGACGATTTCGGGACCAGCAAGCTGCCTATCACCTGCGTCAGCCCAGCATAGGGGTGATCGGCACTTGCGTCCGTAAAGGGCTCCAAATGGTGCGACACCAATACTGGTGTGGTAGCTGTTGTTGTATGAAAATTCGACCAAAGGCAAATGCTTATCCCAGCTACCGCCCAAATCCATAACACACGCTCTCAGCATGTCTTCCAAAGTCTGTATCGTTCGCTCGCTCGCTTTGCCCGTCGGTTTGCGGATGAAACGCAGTGCTCAGATTCAATTGTGAGCCAAAGGCTTCTTGGAAGGATTGCCATATCCTTGACACAAACCTTCCGTCTCTATCAGAGATGATCGAGAGAGGCACTCCATGACGTGCGACGATCTCTCTCATGTATATTTCGGCCAATTTGCTCGTATTATCCTTCTCTTTGATAGGTAAGAAGTGTGCTGACTTCGTTAGGCGGTCAACTATCACCCAGATAGTGTCATGACCTCTTGGCGTTCTTGGCAACTTTGTAACAAAATCCATTGAGATTTGTTCCCATTTCCATTTGGGAATTTCTGGTTGATGCAGAAGTCCTGAAGGCTTCTGGTATTCCGCTTTAACCTTAGCGCAGGTTAAACATTTGCTCACATAAACAGCAACGTCGCCTTTCATCCTAGGCCACCAATAGTAATCTTTGAGATCCTGGTACATCTTATCCGCTCCAGGGTGGATAGAGTACCGCGACTTGTGAGCTTCATCGAAAATAACCTTCCTTAAACCTCCAAACAAAGGAACCCAAATCCTTTTCTCAAAACATAACGTTCCTTCCTCGTTTGGTACCAGTAGCTTCTCCATCCCACGGAGATATTCCTCTTCAAGGTTTCCTTCCTTGAGAGCTTCTTTCTGCGCGGCACGAATGCGCAAGGAAAGATCGGTTCGGATGATCATTTCTAAAGCCCTAACCCTTATGGGCTTGATCCTCTCCTTTCGACTTAGGGCATCGGCGACCACATTCGTCTTCCCTGGATGATACTTTATCTCGCAGTCGTAATCGTTCAGCAACTCAACCCATCGTCTCTGTCTCATATTCAACTCCTTCTGGTTGAATATGTGTTGTAGGCTCTTGTGATCTGTAAAGATTGTACACTTTGTACCATAAAGGTAGTGTCTCCAGATCTTTAATGCAAAAACCACTGCGCCAAGTTCCAAATCATGTGTGGTATAGTTCTTTTCGTGCACTTTCAGTTGACATGATGCGTAAGCAATAACCTTTTGGCGTTGCATCAACACGCAACCCAATCCTTGGCGCGAAGCGTCACAGTATACCACGAAATCATCTGTACCTTCCGGTAGTGCTAAGATTGGCGCATTGCAGAGCTTATCCTTCAGTATCTGGAATGCTTCCTCCTGTTTGATTTCCCAATCAAACTTCCTATCTTTCTGCGTGAGGAGCGTCAATGGTTGAGCGATCTTCGAAAAATCCTCAATGAACCTTCGATAATAGCCAGCCAAACCCAAGAATTGTCGAATCTCGGTTGGCGTCTTTGGCTTTTCCCAATTCTTAATCGCTTCGATCTTGGTGGGATCCACGTGGATTCCATCTCCATTTACCACGTGCCCAAGGAATTGGACTTCACGTAGCCAAAATTCGCACTTGGAGAATTTGGCGTACAACTGTTCTTTCTTTAGCAACTCCAAAATAGCTCTTAGATGCTGCTCGTGCTCAGCCTTTGTCCTTGAATAAATCAAGATATCGTCGATAAACACAATCACGAACTTGTCCAAGTACGGCTTGCAAACTCTATTCATTAAGTCCATAAAGACTGCAGGTGCGTTTGTCAAACCAAACGGCATAACAAGGAACTCGTAGTGTCCATAACGAGTTCTGAAGGCTGTCTTCGGGATACTCTCCTCTTGTATCCTTAACTGATGGTATCCAGATCGAAGATCGATCTTTGAATAAAAGCTTGAACCTTGCAGTTGGTCAAACAGATCATCAATTCTTGGCAGAGGATATCTATTCTTGATCGTCAGCTTGTTCAGCTCTCTGTAGTCGATGCACATACGAAAACTACCGTCCTTCTTCTTGACAAACAGGACCGGAGCTCCCCAAGGCGAGAAGCTTGGTCGGATAAAACCCTTGTCTAACAACTCTTGAAGTTGTGTCGACAGTTCCTGCATTTCAGACGGGGCAAGTCTATAAGGTGCCTTAGCCACAGGCGCGGCGCCTGGAACTAAGTCAATGCGGAACTCTACTTGTCTCTGAGGTGGCAGTCCAGGTAAGTCCTCTGGGAAGACTTCTGGATATTCCCTCACGACAGGGATGTCTTCTATTCTTGGCTCAGCAGCCTTCTTGTCCACAATGTGCGCCAGGAAGGCAACACATCCCTTTTGCAAACACTTTCGCGCTTTCAGGCAGCTGATAATTCTTAACGGCGTATCACGCTTCTCCCCGTGAACCACAATTGTTTCGCCATCTTCGGTTGGGATACGAACGACCTTTTCGTGACAAACTATCTCCACCTTGTTGCCTGATAACCAATCCATTCCTACCACCACGTCGAAGCTTCCCAACTGGACTGGTAGTAGATCCAAAGCAAACTCACGCTCTCCTAATTCGATCACACAGCCTCTGATAACTTCGTTGGCTTCTACTAACTTCCCATTGGCCAATTCGATTGAGTACGGAATATCTAACTTATTAGCGGCTAAACCAAGCATATTCTTAAACTCTAACGACACGAAGCTATAATCGGCACCAGTATCAAATAAAACGGATGCATAGCATTGATTTACAGGGAACGTACCAGTAACGACATTGGGGTCCTGGCGCGCTTCCCTTGCTTCGATTTGGAACACTCTTCCACGGGCTTGGTTTAACTCTGGGCAGTTCCTCTTAAAATGCCCAATATCACCGCAGTTAAAGCATCCAAGTCTTTGCCCGTTTCCACCTCCATTTCCAGCTTGGTTGTTGTTTTGGTTCGCATTACCGGCCTGATTCACATTGTTGCCTCGGTTCCCGTTTCCTCCATTGTTTACTTGTGGGCGATTTCCATTACCACCACGATTATTATTTCTATTCCCAAATCCTCCTTGGCCTCCCTGGCCAGCACTAGCCCAACAAGAATCCTTCAAGTGGCCCGGCTTTCCACATGCTTCGCATACTTTCACACTACAATGGCCAGTATGGTGGCGTTGACAGGTATTACACTTGGGCTGGGTGCCCTGATATCCTTTTCCTTTCTTTCCACTACCAGCTGTAACCTGAGCTGGCGTGCCTGATCCTCCTTTCTTAACCGCCACACTGGTGCCCTGCTTGAAGTTTGAGAACTTCCGTTTGTTACCTCCTGATGACTCAACGTGAGTCTCTTTCTTCTTAAGCTCAGCATCATCAAACTTGTTCAGGCGAATAGCCTCCTCTGTGAGAGCGACGCTCAAATCGATCGCCTCAGTAATGGTCGCAGGCTTTGATGAGGTCACCATGCTTATGATTTGAGGAGCTAATCCCCAAATGAAACGTTCAATCCGCTTGAACTCCGGAGTGACCATGTAGGGTACCACATGTGATAAGTCATGGAATCTTTAAACGTACTCTGCGATCTTTGGACCTTCCATTTTCAAGTGCCAGAACTCGGTTTCCAATCTTTGGATTTCCGCGCGAGAGCAGTACTTTTTGTGCATAAGTTCCTTCAGTTCGGTCCAGGTTAGCGCGTAGGCAGCAGCTTCACCAAGTGTCTGTACTTGCAAATTCCACCAAGAGAGGGCTCCATCCAAGAATAGCCCTGAGATATAGGTGACTTGCTGATCCAACGCGCATTTGCTCATGCGAAGAACAGATTCAGTTTTCTCGGCCCAACGAACAAAGGCGACAATACCTCCTGTGCCATCAAAGTTGACCGGTTTGCAGTCTAGAAACTGCTTGTAGGTGCATCCTGCACATACGTTATAACATACTATCGGCATTAGCATCATTGCTAAAGATATCCATTTAGGTCATGGTAGGTCTAAATGTCTTAGTATTACCATGAGGTGGATTATTGTTGTTGCCAGTGTTTCCAGAGTTGCTTCCACTAGTCCCTCCTTGAGAGGCGGCGTATTGTGCAATGGCAGCAGCGATAATTTGCTGGAGTTCTGCCTCATTGGTAGGCATGTGGGTCTCACGTCTCGGCGGCATCTTCTAAAATATGGTTTACGTTGGTCAGGCCATAGTAAAGATCCCATGTTATAATACGTAAGTCAGGTCATAATGTAGCGTACGTATATAATGATAGTAATAGTACATAACATCTCATGTTATAATCATATCAATCACAAAACATCAATCACACAACATCCCATGTCATAGAATATAAATAATCAAATCAAGCATCAAGTATGATGAGAATACTGCGATTGCCATATATCGAGACCACATAGTAAGCGTACAAGTACATCACAGCGTCATACAACATCAGTCGACTATGGGCTACATCACCCTAGTCCAAAATCTATATCAAATCAGTGTCGATACATCAAATACATGTCAACAAAAGTCAGAATCAAAATGTAGTCTCCAAAAATGCTGTGCAGTCAAAAGCATTCGCCGTCTTCTCACCAATGTCTACCTATACGGTACTGAAGAGCTCTACACGGATGGCGGTGGAGGAGGGGGAAAGTGAGTGTAAAACAAGCGACGCAAATGGAGCCAGTCCTCCTCCATGGCTCTCTGGGTACGCAAGAATGAAGCAACCTGCTACTCCAGGGCAAAAAGGCGTGCAGCATAGTCTGGTGGTACAGGTCGAGAGGGCTGCAAAGGAGAGTGGGTCTGACCCTGGCACTGACACGGCGGCGGCTGGGCTCTCTCAAGCTCCTGAATGCGCTGTGTGTGTGCCTCGTGCTGGGCGACAAAAGACATCAGAACGTTCTCAATAGTATACCCCATGTGGAAAGAATGGTAGGGGTCAGTCGGTGGCATGGCAGAAGGTGACGCCCAGAGAAACGGCTCACTGGTGGGATCAAAAGGTGCCACAAGAAATGGGGAAACAGGGGGAAAAGTAGCAGACGGTGGTATAACAGGGATAGATACTGGTACATGTTCAAAAGGGTGAGCCGAAGAACCCTCTCCAGCTCGTGCTGGAGGTGTAAACCGAGGAAATGAAAAGGAAGTATCAATGTGACGGGTATCAGGGATCTGAGGGGGAAAAGGTGGGACCTCGTCATCAGCAGGAATCCACCCACACTGGGCGTGCTCATCTCGGGGGTCGATCCGTGCCTCAAAAAGCGCACGATCAAACTGGGCTGGCATAGGATCATGGTGAGGTGCAACAAGGGGGTCAACCGGTGCATCAGCAAAAAGTGGGGGATCAACATGATCAGCAGCAATGACATGATCGTCCTCCAACAATGGAGCATCCACAGGGTGGTCATCGATAGGTGGGTCAGCAACGACAGGCTCAATAAACATGCCAGCATGAGCAGGGTCATGCTCAAGCACTGGGTCAGGAGCAGGGTCTAGTGGCTGCTCGGGCTCATCAAAGGCCATCTCAAAATCAAACTCGGGATCGATGGGGTCAACTGGGTCGACTGGATCCTCCATAGGCTGATCCATGGGTATAAACTCTATATCCTCATCTGGGTCGAATCCTGGGGGAAAGACAGGATCGGAATCCTCCACATCATCGTGGTCGAAAGTAAAACTAGGAATAGGGGCAACAGAGGATGCCTGGTCGGGATCGGATCCATGAGAAAAGTGCTGCGCACTCCGAGTATGTGAAGGTGCGGAGGCCACAGACTCGAAAGAGTCTGGGACCGGTGAGTGAGCAGGTGACTCCTCAGCGGGAGCATCTGCGATCAACAAAAGATCTCCAGCAGCAAGAAGGGCCTCGCCCTGAACCTCATCCTCTAAGGGCTCGTCATCAAACGGATCGACGTCGCCATCATCGTCGGCGTCGAGAAGCAAATCATAAGCAGGATAAACAGCTAAGGGTATGGGAGCAGGGATCTCTACTAACGGTAGGTCCCCGGCCAAAGGGCCATCAGCGAGCTCATCAGCACCATCAGGTAAAGCAAAGGGCTGGAAATCATCCTCGTCCGTGCTAGTAACGTCGGAGGTGTGGACCTCATGCTCTGAAGGCTCTAGGTCATCTGAGACTATAGGTCTAGGTCCGGTGGTGTCTGAGTCACCTGTGCCAGAGGTGTCCATGGTGTCTGTAACATAAACACAAACATGCACAAACAGTCAATCATACAATCAAATAATCACATAAGTCACCAAGTAAGCATCCAAATAATTCTCCTAGTCCCACTAGCCTCCCAGTCTCCTAGACTGACATCCCTAGTCCCACTAGCCAAATTCTACCCAGTCTCTAAGACTGCTCTATCATCCACCTCGACCTCTTAGATCGAGCCTCAGCCTCTAAGACCGAGCCTCAGCCTCCAAGACTGAGCCTACTCTTCCTAGTCTTACTAGCCATCTACCTCGATTTCTTAGATCGAGCCTCGGTTTCTAAGACCGAGCCTCAGCCTCCAAGACTGAGCCTAAAAACAATGGATAAAATGTGCTCAACATTTGTTTGTAAAAAGTTTTGGATCTGGACTTAAGTGGTATGCAGTAAAAATGTTTTCGTGAGAGCCCTAGTGATCATAGTCTAGACTCGAGAAGGAATCCTAGTTCGCTATGATCAGAGCTCTGATACCAAGCTGTCACACCCTGGCTTTGCGGAAGCGTGGTTAATTTGGTGTGACTTCTTAATACCATAGCTTAACCATAACAAAGCTATATGAAATAAAACCATGCAAGATCATCCATTCGATTAAGTTTTAAAATACCAAATACAATAACATTGTCTTAACGGAAACACAACTTAACGACATAAACATTGTTCAACAAACTCAACATAACATAAGCATAGTTTAAGGACTGTGACTTGTCTAGGAAAGAGTCACATTCCCCAAACCCGGATGACCTCGTAACTAGTGCAGCGGGAAAACGCGTCATACCACGCCAGATCCTTTAATTTCCTGAAATACATGTAAGTTGAAAAATCAACAATAATGTTGAGCGAGTTCATGTGTAAGTGAGTAAATAAACCTTTGTGAGTATAAAAATAGTCTTGGTATGTAGCAAATAAGGGAATTGAGATCACCAATGGTTTGCAAGGCCACTGATATATGTGAAGTGCAAATAGGGAGACTCAAACCTAGCAGATTTCGCCACGGCATTAGTATGTGGACAAAGCCACCCCGAGGTCCGTTTCTAGTTTGGCCTGGGGCTGGGCTCGCTACACCCAGATAGATCTACCGCTCCTGTCCCTTGGTCCTGCCATGAGGACTAATGGCCTCATATTGCTCCTACCCACTCACATGATCTAAGTAGTAAACCTCCTTACGCTAACCATACCATGTATAAAGTACTTGTAATCAAAGTAACATGTATTTCACCCCCGCAGTTAAGAAAACTAAAAACAGTTAGAGAAAAGGGGGACATGAACTCACCGTGGTGCGTCTCTACCAAGTATGCCTCCAAATCAAACAGCTGTGTGACGACCTACACGTACTAATTCTATTAGACGGACGGCCGTGCCTTAGCTTTATTGTTTAAGTTTTTGGGAAATAGTTAGGCAACTATTTCGTGTTTACATTCTGTATATACTTGGTAGTCATTTTCCTTCCCAAGGATGGGGGATTTAATACATGTGCGTTCGTATAATTCGGATTACACTATTAAGTCTCACTTAATATATTTTATTCCTAACTCCAAAATATAACTATTCTTCCCTAAAATATTATACTTTACTACATGTGATTCTCCCGAAATAATACTTAGTAATATTATTTTTACTCTAAAAATAATATTTACGTAGTTCACAAAATAATCATAAACACTTATACAAGTGATGTTGTGAAAAATATATACTAAATATATTTATGTATCACGATTTATTTTGTGAAATCCCACCTCCGGTATTTTGTAAATAAGTCGTGGCGAAATCTATAATTTGAAAACAAGTCAAAATGTATTTCTAACACTTATAGTGAAAATATTTCTAAGTGTTAGGTTTTTGGAAAATTTTGCCAGAGTTTCCTCTGTAACTGGAGGTGGCCACGCTTTCAAGCGTATCATTTTCTTTTATAAATCAAACCAACAATCTTCTTATTCAATCAAAACAATGTTCAAATCACAAACTAGTCAAAATATGTATATAAATCGCATATATTTCATGAACTTGTGATTTATCCAAACTATGAAGTAAATCTCATTACTTTTAGTGGATCTTTATATAAAACAATCCGATTTTGTTAAAACCTCGTTTTTAAAGAAATTCCATCTTTACAACTTCTCGTCATCTTTTCCAAAAATAGTTATTTTGTCGAAACTTGGTGTTACACAAGTGGTTACACACTTGTGTGTTCTAAAAACCGTTCGTGTTAGTGTAAGATCCGTCTTTAAAAGCATGTTTTCTCTTGACACTTGGTCCTTTGAAAATACCACTCGTAGATCCATAGATCTACTAGTTTTAAACACTATTTCACAAGCAAAATCGCTTTTACACAAGTTCATGATTCGTGTGTGGTAGAGTTTCATCCTTTAACCCTTATTACTTTCAAAACAACCTTATGTCATGATCTATGATCATGACCAATCCGGGTTAAATGACGATCCGAGCTACCACAACATAGATCTGGTTCAAATAATCACACAAATCAAATACTACAAGTTTTACACAACATATGAGCTTTTAACCACCTTTTTAGTGTTTTAAGTAGACTTTTGTGTGTCATCTTGTATGTTTACGAGTTTTAACCGTTACAAATCATATTAACCACTTTAAAATAGTTCGAGGAGGTGATTTAAGTAACATACCACTAGCTCGAGGCTAGGGAAGAATCTAAGCGAAAAACGTGTGGATAAAAGCAATGTAGTGAGGTCCTTCGCCTTCCGCTTGCACCAAGACTCCTTATACGCGATCTTTCACACTTGTAGATGATTGGAATGGCTTGAACTAAACTCGAAATCGGATGTATGCTCAAGGGGGTGTTCGGCCGAAGCCTTGAGAGAGAGAGGAGGGTGTGTTTGAGTTGAGAAATGTGATGAATGATTATGATGTGTAATCTCTAGATTTTATAGACAAATCATATGGTAATTATCCAATGGATCATGTGTCTAGATGATATTGAGCATTAGGATTATAAAAATGATTTAGAGGACAAGGTATGTCCCCTAGATGGGGACGGTTTCTAAAAGGGGGGGGGGGGGTCTTGGTCCGATTCCAACTAATTAGTTGGATAATAGTTAGGTTAAGTAAGTTGGTTAAGTGCTTAACCCGGTTAGTAGTGTGTCATGCGTGTTATGACGGGTGTTAGGGTATTCAGGGACCCTAACTGGCTCAGAAAAAGATAAATAATGAAAATGACAATATTTTCTGTTCCGGGTATAGTCCGGTTGTTCGGTTGGATAGTAATCCGTTAAAGTGCTTAACAAAGCTTTAAAGTGTCGTTAATACCCTTTTTAGTGACACAACTCATTTCTGACACTTTGGAAAGTGTCTAGTAATATTTTTCTCGTGTTTTGGCACTTTATTAGTTAGCTAAAAGCTGAATTTTTGTGTAAAGTGCTGAGTTTTTGTACTTAGAGTACGTTTTAGGCACATCCAGTCATTGTGACTTATTCCTAGAGACGCAGTTCTACAACCCTTGTATCCCTACACTCACCACTAGTGTAGCAAAATATTTCTGGCTCATACAGGCCTTAGAGGCAGTGTCTGCCTGATGCTGGCTTTATCAGCATGTTCTATAGGTTATCCGTTATAGTGCTACTGTGCTTTTGTGCATCATGTTTGTCACTAAGGCTCAGCATGTAAATAATGTAGTGACGGTAAGTAAAGTATGATACAAGTAAGTACATGTATCAGTATTCAAGTAGCAGTTTATTCACAAGTTCAAGCAAGCACAGTAATTAAGCAGTAATTAATTATTAATTAAGTCGTACGGATACCTGGTTTAGTGCGGGTTGTCACATTTTAACGTGTTTAACTCCTCACTCTTAGTTTAGTGCTTATAAAGGGTTGTAAGATAAGTGGTCTAAACAACCGCTTAGACTTTCGAACCCGACCCGTTTGGTCGATCGTTAGGATCCGACCAAACATATAATGTGACCATAGTTGTATAGGGAATAACCTTCCGAGGTTATACCTTATGGTCACTTCATTTAGTTAGTTGTATGATAGGTAGTTTATATGCCATAGGAAAATGACCAAAATGCCCTTTTTCGCATAATTTCATTTTAAGCATATGTAACACATGTTTTGACATCTAAACTAATTATATAACATAATTAGATATGTTAAGGCATATAATACTTGTCATAAGACTAGTTAGGCGTCTCGAACGCGCTTTCGCGCGAACGACACGTTAAAGTGGCGTAAGCTACCTTAATGGGTCGAAATGGGTCGTAAGCACTTAGAATAGGTTCCGATTTAGAATGTAGGCTTTGTTAAACCATACCACATGAGTTCCAATACTTGTTTGGTTTACAAGACCTCATTCTACCCGATCTTCCGATTTAGGTGTCGATTCGCTAACATAGTATCCGTTAACCTAGGAACCGCTTTAACACTTGAACTCTTGGTCTTTTGAGCTTTGTTATACCTTTGAACCGGAACTGTACGCAATCCCAGGCGAGTACATAGTTCCCCTCTTTTACCGTTTTCAAATGTTTTGGGGTGATTCATATGTGTAATCGATTTGTTTTCAAAATGTATGGCATATATGTGTTCACTAAGTGCTTTTATGTGTTTTATTCCGATTATGCAAATACAATGTTTTAACCTTAAGTGATCTGCCTTCTTCATAGTTAGATTCATGCAGGATATTTGAAGTACAGTCTTAGATCTTCTTATCTTCATAGTAAGATTTTTAAGAAGTACTTTACAACTCGATGGTTGGTTTTTGTGTAGTTTGTTGGTGATTTAGATAACGAAACTAGATAATACAATAAGCATATGGTGGATACGCCGCTGGTACTTCCTATATATAAGTGTGCTTATTGTATTACCTTTCGTGGCGTTATCCCGAATCACCATTAGGATTTAGGATTGTTTTGATTCAATAATTCAATATAACAGAACCCAGAATCCTTATAGCATCTATCTATCTTCATAAATCGATTCTTGTAGGATGTTTAGAGTACTAATATTTAAGCCCCTGTTTGGATTCATTATGTACTTTAATGCATGTTAGATTTGACAATGTGACAAGAACCTGATCCCTGTAGTATCTATCTATCTTCATAGTTAGACATATATGGGATGTTTAGAGTACTAATATTGGAGCCCCTGTTTGGATTCATTGTGTACTTTAATACATGGTTACGAGGTGGAACAAGTTGACGATTATGTGTTTATATGGTAGTTGTGATTTAGATAACGAAACGGGTGTAATAAAATAAGAACATGGTGGATACGCCGCTTGTACTTCCTATATATAAGTGTTCTTATTTTATTATTCTTGTAGTGTTATCTGGATCACTTTAGGATTTTGCGTATGATTGTTTCAATGTTCAATTATCCAAATCTTTGTAGAATCTTCCATATTTCTATATGTTTGATTCTTAGAAAGATATCTGAAGTATTATCATGACTTATTGATTTGATTTATATAATACTTGCATAAGTTTTGATTTATTTCAAAACAGATGTTATTAATCCTCGATTGGATTTCTAATAACATATTAACAAGTTTTTACAATGCTTTAATCGAGATTACAATATAAGGTATAAAATGACTTAGTAATAATCATAATTTCCATATACAAACCTATTTTGTCACAAGTTTTCACAATTAATATTTTGTAATACAATACTAAATTTTTGCCATTCTTTGGATTTAAGATTTATTTTCAATTAACAGTTCTCGTAGCTGGTAAAGTATTGCAATACCAGATGTTTTGCCATTTACTTGGCTAATAAAACCTATGTATTCGCCGGCATTTTTATGCTGACTGTTTTCGCATATGTTTCAGGTTTTCGACTATTTCAAGCATGCAACGCATAGGACTGCATTAGGACCTTAGACTTCTAAAACAAAAGAACAATTACATGTATTCTTTGTTTGTAAAACGATGTTAATAATATTGAAACAATTTAATACCATTAGTTGTGAGCAATTTGTAACGTGACTCCCCGATATTTCCGCCCCGTGTTGTTGTATTACGCAATTGGGGTGTTACAGATTGGTATCAGAGCACTGGTTATAGGGAATTAGGTTATTAGCATGCCATAAACCTAGTCTATAACCTTCCTAGGACCTAAACATGAGTAGACTTAGGAACTCTTTCCTAAATCCTCATCCTTATTCGTGCCATAACTACCCTATGAATTACAAATCATCTAGCCTTAGATGATTAATCCTGAACCTTAGGCTTCATGCCTTAGGGTATTTTTCAAAATGTTTTCTTAAATGTTTTTGTCAAAATATTTCACAACATGTTTTATCTCAAACGATTTGTATCAAAAGATTTCTTAAATGTTTTTTCGTCAAACGTTTTTCATCGAAATCTTGGGTTTTAATAATGTGAACACATGCAATCTGGAAGGGTGGATGCCTGTACCCCGAGTTTTCTGTCTAAGGCTAGAGTGTTCGTACAAATCCGCATTTTCGGACCAGTCACTCTTACCTGAGAATTCTTAGGGTGAGTGTCCACTTATAGGCTAAAGCATGTCTTCGTGAAGCATTATAAAAACCTATCCATCTAGACCCTACCGATCGATTTCTAAGCAACCTTTGTAACCCTACTCATTCATGTTACCCTCAGTAATGTGTTTGCTCTTCATGACAATCGAAGCATCCTTCCTTTCCCAATACCATTTCATCATATTACCTTCGGTGATATGTTTGATTCAATACAGTTGAAATGAATCTCATTTCATTTCACGACTCTACGAGATCCTATTTTATTTTTTTCAAAATACTACCTTTGTTTTTCAAAATTTTAAATTTTTACCATTTGGATGAGAATTTTCAAAATTTCAACACATAGTTTCTTTATTTTAAAATTTTAATTTAAAAACATTTTGTCTTAAAGCAATAAATTTTTAACAGGTAAAGAATTTTATAATACAAACCATTAACCCGGTTTGTATTCTCTCATCCAAAAATATTACAAAAGTTTATTTTCAAACAACTCTTGTTTCAAAACAAAAATCCACAACACCATATATTCTAAGTATAAGAACAAGACCAATGAACAAAATTTTACTAGATCAAAGTTTTCACAATACAATAATGTTACAAATTCATAACAATTGGATATATCTAACTTATTTGGTTCTCTCTATAGTTGTACTTTCAAAATGCCTTCTCGACGAGATGCACAACCTCAAACTAACAAAGAAATCGCAGCCCTTGTCACTCAGCAGATGGCTGCTGTGCTTCCAAACATAGTAACCCAGGTTCATCAGATATACAACAACAATAACAACAACAACAACACCTAGTGTAATTTCAAGACATTCAATTCAGCCAAACCGCTAAAATTTTCTGGGTCTGAAGGAGCAACCGCACTCTTACAATGGTTCGAAAGTATAGAAAGCACATTCCGCCATGTTCAGTGTCCTATTGAGCGCAAGGTAGATTTCGCTTCGAGTGTCTTTCAAAGGAGAGCACTCACTTGGTGGAATGGTATTATGAGAGACCGAGGTGCCGAGGTAGCAATGGAACTGACGTGGGAAGAATTTAAGGATCTTATGAAGAAGGAATTCTGCCGACGAAGCGAAATAAGGGCACTTGAAAATGAGTTCTATTATCTAAAACAGGATAGTGGGGAAAACCGTGCCTACACTGACCGATTTGAACAGTTAAGCCTACTTTACCCCACTATGGTCAAACCTCTGGATCGGGCCATTGAGAAATACATCGATGGTTTACCTGACCCTGTCCAAGACATTGTCACTGGCAGCCAACCTACAACGCTTAGGGAGGCTAAAGAATTATCTGCTGTCTTGACTGACTCCCAGGTTAGAAAAGGTAAACTATTTCAAAAAGGAGACAAGAAACAAGACACTGAATTTGTTAACGAGAATTCGAAAGGAACAAATGCCGAATCTTCTAAAAGTTATAGGAAGCGCAAGGCTTCAAAGAATTTTGCAATTCCTGCACCTGCTCCACTGAACTCAGTACCCTTTAAGGGATTTTATCGTGGGAAGCAACCTCAGTGCAATCTTTGAAATTATCATCATGTGTCAAATTCCCCTTGTCACCAGTGTACAATTTGTGGTTTATTTGGACATCTAGCTGTGACCTATCGTATCCAGAACCGAGCAGCCCCTACTCAGACTCGCCCAAGAGCGTGTTTCAATTATGGTGACTTAAATCATTTCAAGCGAAACTGCCCCAAGCTTGCCAATGCTAATAGACGAGTATTCAACATCAACGAGGCTCAAGCTAATGATCAAGCGCTTATGATCATTTGAACCTCTAAATTTCCTATTTATTTTCAAGATCAATGTACATATTTTAACTATGTTTGTAATGACAATATAAATTTCAACAAGTTTATCTTTATCTCTGTTATTCAATTTTCAATTTCAAACTCTAATGTGATTGCACTATGTGTGATTTCAAATTTCATGTTGATTTTGAGGATTCTGTTCTTTAGGAACTAAATCTTATAATATTAGCATAATATAAATTGCACTCCGGTGCCTTCGTACGAATGTGGTGACACGATCAATACGAATACTATGAACAAGTTAATACTACTTTATGATCATAGCATTACATATATGATTTATTAATATAATATGTATAGTACATGGTTGTAAATACAATTTACTTCGTATGTTGATATAACATACTTAATACATTTTTGCTTAGTATGTTAACTTAGCATACCTAGCACACGAATTGAGAACATTTTCTTGATATATGATGATAATGTATGATTAGTATATGTTGCATTCTATCAGTTTGGTTAATATGAAACATATATATAAACACCCGTACTAGAATAGAATACCTACTAGTAAATTTGTTTTATGCAAAATAAGTAGTGTTATCATTGCTAGAATAAAATACGATTCGATTTGACAGATATATTATTGTGACAATGTTTAGTTGATTTAGATGATAGTTCGACCTTATTATTTGTTTACCCTCGCTTTACAAGAGGAGCTATGTGGACCATACGACGAAACGAGTAATTATGGGTGCACACTTAATTATGAGATTCAACGCATGAGAATCATAGTAAGCCTTGTTAAGTATGGTGGCATAAAATCTAGAGTGATTAAGGTAACAGGAGGAGTATGATGTGATAAGAACACGGTGGATACGCCGATGGTACTTCCTATATATAAGTGTTCTTATTGTGTTATTCTTCAGAACGTTGCTGAAATCATTTGGTGATTTTATGTTATCTTGGACCATTATGTGATTATATGTTTAATTGTTATTTGAGTGGATATTTCCTATGGACAAGAACAAGTACATTCATTAACTCAAATCGAGCCGACCGGAAGTATAATATGGTGTTAAAGTTGACGATCTTGATGCCATAGGTATGTTGACCCGTCTCCTATGCATGGGATGCTCATGGTACATTGGAGGTACCTCGTGGGACGTTAGAAACCGTGTACATGAAGGGCTAGAATGTACACCCCTTTATCTGCTAGGAATTAAACTAGGAGCTTAGTACAACATAGTGCCACACTTAAATGATTTTGAACACTAGTCGACTATCACAAGTTTCAAAGGGTTGAATACCTTAAGATACTTTGAATATCCCAAATCACATTTTGAATTCCCTAAAATTTCCAAATGATGCTCCGTATCTTTGGGATCTAGCAATCTGCTTATCCATCAGTTGTTTCATTTCCACTCTACGGTCTCCTTCGAACAAATTTCGGGACGAAATTTCCTGAAGTAGCGGAGACTGTGACACTTGTGCTCCGTAAACAGACACAATGTAGGACACTATCTTTTATCAAAGAAAAAATGTGTTTTGGTCTCAAAAATTTGTTTATTTTGGTTTTACAATTTCACGTTTTGATTCTAGTTTATTTTCAAACCTTAAATCGCTTTCTGGGAAGTTATACGCGAACTGATGCGTAAACGTAATCAGGTTAATGCGGAAAACACTCTGGAACAGTGACATAGGCTTAACATACCTTAAATAACTTTTATACAACTTAGAAATAAGTTTTGAAAGGTTTGGTGTGTCAAAAACAAGTTTACTCACACGCAGGGACTATTTGCGTCGAACTGCGAAAGTATGCTGATTCACATAGTATGGAACATTCCGGAACTTGATCATAAGTTAAACATGCCCAAAATATCCTTTACATAGCTTAGAAATAGGCTTTGAGGTGTTTGATGCGCAAAAATAAACTTATTTGATCAATAGGGACTAAAAGCGTCAAAAAGTGCATAAGTTTGCATTTTCGCGCATAACTTACGTTCTGAATATATCCGAACATCCAAAATTTTTTAATCATTAAAATATTTTATTTTAGTGTTTGGAATGTTAGAATTTCACTCATCGCGTAATTTGGATCGATTTCGCGTTCGTTACGACTTCCGTCGTAATTAACCGAACAACGCAATCGTACGACCAAACGAACCGACATCCGAGATGTTTTTTAGCATATTTTAAGTTCCCTATACTTTAACCTCGTTTCAGAGATTTGAAATGGGGTTAACGGGGCTTAAACGTGTCAAAAATGCATCAAAAACCAAGTTTTGGGCTTGCAGGGACTAAAACTGACAATCTACCAAAGATTGCTTGAATTTGGTCATTTCAGCTGAATTCGATGGTTTTGATCCCTTGGTTTACACTCTATGGGCTGGTATTTGATGGTTTTACATGTCTCATTGTATTTCAATACCATGTGCCCACATGGAGGGCCCTTCTGACTATACCTACTGATTACCACGTTAATTAGGTGTAGTGACGAGTCATAGTTTCGGTCAAAATACGTGCCTATGCGTATTTTTCAACAAAGTATTCTTGGGTATCAAAACCGTTTGTTTTGATATCAAACTTGTTTAACATGTTTAACTCGTCACTCTTAGTTTAGTGCTTATAAAGGGTCGTAAGATAAGCGGTCTAAACAACCGCTTAGACTTTCGAACCCGACCCATTTGGTCGATCGTTAGGATCCAACCAAACATATAATGTGACCATAGTTGTATAGGGAATAACCTTCCGAGGTTATACCTTATGGTCACTTCGTTTAGTTAGTTGTATGATAGGTAGTTTATATGCCATAGGAAAATGACCAAAATGCCCTTTTTCGCATAATTTCATTTTAAGCATATGTAACACATGTTTTGACATCTAAACTAATTATATAACATAATTAGATATGTTAAGGCATATAATACTTGTCATAAGACTAGTTAGGCGTCTCGAACGCGCTTTCGCGCGAACGACACGTTAAAGTGGCGTAAGCTACCTTAATGGGTCGAAATGGGTCGTAAGCACTTAGAATAGGTTCCGATTTAGAATGTAGGCTTTGTTAAACCATACCACATGAGTTCCAATACTTGTTTGGTTTACAAGACCTCATTCTACCCGATCTTCCGATTTAGGTGTCGATTCGCTAACATAGTATCCGTTAACCTAGGAACCGCTTTAACACTTGAACTCTTGGTCTTTTGAGATTTGTTATACCTTTGAACCGGAACTATACACAATCCCAGGTGAGTACATAGTTCCCCCCTTTTACCGTTTTCAAATGTTTTGGGGTGATTCATATGTGTAATCGATTTGTTTTCAAAATGTATGGCATATTTGTGTTCACTAAGTGCTTTTATGTGTTTTATTCCGATTATGCAAATGCAAATACAATGCAGGATATTTGAAGTACAGTCTTAGATCTTCTTATCTTCATAGTAAGATTTTTAAGAAGTACTTTACAACTCGATGGTTGGTTTTTGTGTAGTTTGTTGGTGATTTAGATAACGAAACTAGATAATACAATAAGCATATGGTGGATACGCCGCTGGTACTTCCTATATACAAGTGTGCTTATTGTATTACCTTTCGTGGCGTTATCCCGAATCACCATTAGGATTTAGGATTATTTTGATTCAATAATTCAATATAACAGAACCCAGAATCCTTATAGCATCTATCTATCTTCATAAATCGATTCTTGTAGGATGTTTAGAGTACTAATATTGAAGCCCCTGTTTGGATTCATTATGTACTTTAATGCATGTTAGATTTGACAATGTGACAAGAACCTGATCCCTGTAGTATCTATCTATCTTCATAGTTAGACATATATGGGATGTTTAGAGTACTAATATTGGAGCCCCTGTTTGGATTCATTGTGTACTTTAATACATGGTTACAAGGTGGAACAAGTTGACGATTATGTGTTTATATGGTAGTTGTGATTTAGATAACGAAACGGGTGTAATAAAATAAGAACATGGTAGATACGCCGCTTGTACTTCCTATATATAAGTGTTCTTATTTTATTATTCTTGTAGCGTTATCTGGATCACTTTAGGATTTTGCGTATGATTGTTTCAATGTTCAATTATCCAAATCTTTGTAGAATCTTCCATATTTCTATATATTGGATTCTTAGAAAGATATCTGAAGTATTATCATGACTTATTGATTTGATTTATTTCAAAACAGATGTTATTAATCCTCGATTGGATTTCTAATAACATATTAACAAGTTTTTACAATGGTTTAATCGAGATTACAATATAAGGCATAAAATGACTTAGTAATAATCATAATTTCCATATACAAACCTATTTTGTCACAAGTTTTCCCAATTAAGATTTTGTAATACAATACTAAATTTTTGCCATTCTTTGGCTTCAAGATTTATTTTCAATTAACAGTTCTCGTAGCTGTTAACGTATTGCAATACCAGATGTTTTGCTGTCACACCCCGACCACGTAAAACAACGAAACGTGGCGGAAACGTCGGGAAGTGTTGTAACAGAATTAATTGTTTCACAACCATGGTAATTAAAGTTACGTTTTATTGTTCAATTAAGAGAGTTACATTGTCTTAAACAAGAAACAAAGAGTACATAACATAAATTTAACTAGTTCTTGCTTCGTTTTAAGTCACTAAGGCACAGGTCCGCCTAAGTGTGTCTCGATCATCCTATGCAACAGTTCCTGAAAACACATGTGAAAATAGGTACGTCAGCATAAAAATGCCTGTGAGATATATAGGTTTTGTGAAAATAGGATTCATGACTTGAGTTTAAAGAAACTGTTTAATAAAAGTAGCCATGAATCTTGTTGAGTGGTTCCTTTCGTAAATCATTTGAAAAGCAATGGATAAATCAAATGATATATATGTATATAAAAGAATAATGTATGGTTAAATGAATAACCAAGTAAAAAGGAGTTTGTATATGTTAAGTCATTTGTAAAACGATGTTTATGTGAGGATTGTATTGTAGATGTGATATGTCTAAACTGAAATGGTTTAAATAACGCTACGATATGTAACACCATAAAAGCACTTATATATAGGAAGTACCAGCGGCGTATCCACCATGATTTTATCGTGTTACACGTCGCCTCGTTACTTAAATCACTTACCCAAACAACCACCAAAATGTAATGTTTAACAATTGTAGAGATGTTTATGTATGGTCAAATACGGTTCACACGGTTCAACAGTTACAAGCGGTTCACCTAATCAAATGGTTACAACGGTTCACATAGTCAAATGGTTACAAACGGTTCAAAATGTAATATAATGTGTTCATATGCTGGATGAGCATATGCAACAGGATGTAATGTAAAACAATGTGTCCATATGCTGGATGAGCATATGCAACAGGATGTAATGTAAAACAATGTGCTAAGTATGCTAAGTAAACATACATAGCAAAACAATGTAATGTAAATCATGTACTATAAATGTACTAACGAACATAGCAAGTATATGATATGAAAACATGGAAAGCATGAAAGTAACAAGTACGCACTTGTGTTTCACCCCAAAATAGTTTGAAAACAGTAAAAGAGGGGTCTATGTACTCACTTGAGATTGCTTAGAAGTCCTAAGATAACCACCAAGCAATGTTAGAGATCACGGAAATCAAACGGCACCTAATATAGGTAACTATGTTAATAAACCGGACCTATACCGGAGGATCGGATAGAATGAGGACTCGTAAACCAAATGAGTATGGGAACTCATGTAATGTGGTTTAACAAAGCCTACATACTACAATGAAACCTAACCTAAGTGCTTACAACCCATTACGACCCGTTTAGGTAGCTTATGCTACTTTAACGCGTCGTTCGCGTGAAACGCGTTCGGAACGCCTAACTAGTCCTATGATAAGTAAAATGTGCCTTAACATGTCTAATATTGTTGCCAAATCAGTTTAGATATCAAAAGTTATGTTACATATGCTTAATATGAATTTTGGCGTAAAAATGGCATTTTGGTCATTTACCTAAGGCATATATACTACCTATCATACAACTACTCAAATGATGTGACCATAAGGTATAACCTCGGAAGGTTATTCCCTATACAACTATGTTCATCTAATATGTTTGATCGGATCCTAATGATCGACCAAACGGGTCGGGTTCGAAAGTATAAGCGATCGTTTAGATCGCTTACCTTACGACCCTATTGTCAAGTTTAGTCCCTGTAAAGGATATTTATGGTATTTTTAACTTATGGTCATGTTCCGGAATGTCTGTTAGAGTTCAAATTGGCATACTTTCGCAATTTGTCAAGTTTAGTCCCTGTAAGCGAATTAACCTGATTTTGCCATACCAAAGCCTTCAAAACTTATTTCTAAGTTATGTAAGGGTTATTTAAGGTATGTGAAGCCTATTTCACTATTCTGGAGTGTTCGTTGCACTAAACTGGTTATATTTACGCATCAGTGCGCGTATAACCTTCCAGAAAGCGATTTAGAGCCCGAAATCGAACAAGAATTGATATGTGCAATTGATACACATATTTGTACAAATCCCAAGTATGAAATACAATATTTCATTGGTTTGGTATTTGTTTGATGGTTGCAGTGACCCAGGTGTCACAGTCTCCCCTACTTTAAGAAATTTCGTCCCGAAATTAATTCGTTGGAGTCTGTCTGTGACTTTGTGTTAAATAACCATCAAAGATAAGGCATAATCTTGTCATTTTCCTCAACGGATATTTTTCAGGAGCGAAAATGAACGAACAGAGTCATTTTCCTCAACGGGTTCTTCAGAAATGGAAAATGAAGGATTTAACTAAACGGATATTCATTTCCCTCAACGGATATTCTTCAGAAGTGAAAATGAACGAACGGAGTCATTTTCCTCAACGGGTTCTTCAGAATTGGAAATGAAGGATTTAAACAAACGGATATTCGTTTCCTCAACGGATAATCTTTAGAAACGAAAATGAGCGGACAGAGTCATTTTTAACGGTTGATTCATCAGAGTTGGAAATGAAGGATTAATCGACGGATATTCATTTCCCTCGACGGATACTCTTCAGAACGAAAATGAACAAACGGAGTCATTTTCAACGGTTGCTTCATCAGAGTTGGAAATGAAGGATAAACAAACGGGTATTTATTTCCTCAACGGGTAATCTTCAGAGACGAAAATGAACAAACGGAGTCATTATCAACGGTTGCTTCCTCAGAAACGGAAATGAAGGATTTAAACAAACGGATATTCATTTCCTTCGACGGATACTCTTCAGAACGAAAATGAACAAACGGGGTCATTTTCCTCAACGGGTATTCTTCAGAATTGGAAATGAAGGATAAACGGATATTCATTTCCTCAACGGATATTCTTCAGAAGTGAAAAATGAATAGCTAGTTCATTTTTCCTCAACGGATGCTTCATCAGAAATGGTAATGAATTGGGTTAACTCTAGATACATGACAGAACTTGCTGTGATTTCTGTGCACTAAATCCCATAATTATGTATGCATCCATAATTACGTAATTCCTTGCACAGTTCGCACAGTTTGTCTTGTAATGTTTAGGGGAGGAACAATCAAACCTATGATGAATGTGACTAGACTACCATAGGGTCCTTTTAATTAGATCAACAGATGATCTTTATAATTAGGCCACCAAGGAGTCCTTTCAGCTATATCATCACATGATATTCCTAACTAGATTTTCAGATAAATCTGTTTATCTAGACCACTCAAGGGGTCTAATTATGGAGTAGTAATTTATAATCCAAGGGACTTAACTACAACGTAGAAGTCCATTAAGGGTTTTAGATAGTACCTTTGGGTATCCTACCATGAATCCCTTATACGAAGATATGGAAGATTCTACGAGGATTTGGATAACATAGTTTGGATCACACAAAACATAAAAGGGAACACATAAGCACTTAATCACATAATTGTTATTTTGTTATTGATTGTTATTAATCTTGGCGTCTTGTACTTCCTTTTCCTTGGAAGAAACGGGTACTTAGGAATTTCGTGGAAAACGCAAGAGATCATACAATGGAAGAAATTTGGGGGTAGTCGGTTCTTCAAGGAATACGGTTCCTTGATTGTCGGTATCGTAGGGGATATTATGTTTATTCATGCAACCATAATAAACATATTGCAATTTAAATAAATGATTTATTTATAAACAACATCAACAACTGTTTCTTAGATCTTGACAACGAAAGAGATTAATACATAAAGATTGATTATTTCTAAACAACGTTGTCTTCCATTTGGTCAGATGCTCATCCCTGCACTGGATTCGCATTAGCAAGCTTTGGGCAGTTTCTACGGAAATGGCCCATCTCGCCACAGTTGAAACTAGAACCTGGTGGAAAATGACCTTGAGCAGGATTGTTGTTAACTTGATTTGGTGCAGCTGCGGTTGGGCAAACCCTCGCTGTGTGACCTACAAGTCCACAAGTTTAGCATGTGCGGCACTTCACACCAGCACGATGATGTAGGCTACATTGGTTGCACAAGGGTGCAGTTCCGTTGTAGGGCTTCCTAGCAGGGGATTGAGCTGGTTGGTTGGGGATGGCTTGATCATTGTGAGCGACCACGGCGAAGTTCTGAGAAGCCTTTCGCTTCTTTGACTTCTTAGGAGATCCGGTCTGTTCATCCATGGTCTTTGATTCCTCGATTGGCTTCTTGTCACCTTTTCGAAAAAGTTTACCTTTCCTGATCTGAGATTCAGTCAAGGTTGCAGATAGCTCAATGGCCTGTCTAACTGTAGTAGGGTTGCTACCAGTCACAATGTCTTGTATTGAGTCAGGGAGGCCATCAATGTACTTTTCGATTGCCTTATCCAAAGGCGTGACCATGTTTGGGCATACCAGACTTAACTCCTCATAACGGTCCGTGTAGGCTCGATGCTAACCGCTATCTTGCTTCAAATCATCAAATTCCCTTTCTAGAGCCCTTAGCTCATGACGAGGACATAATTCCTTCATCATAAGAGCCCTAAGCTCGGCCCAAGTCTGTGCTAAAGCAACCTCAGCACCACGGTCTCTTATAACCCCGTTCCACCATGTAAGAGCCCTCTTCTGAAATATACTGGAAGCAAACTCGACCTTGCGATTATCAGGACACTGAACGTGACGAAACGTACTCTCAGTGCTCTCGAACCACTGTAGGAGCCCAGTTGCTCCTTCTGAACCACTAAACTTGAGTGGCTTAGCCGAATTGAAACTCTTGAAATTGCATGGAGTATGATTGTTGTTGGCTTGGTTCCATTGAGCAATGAGATTTGGGAAAGCAGCAGCCATTTGCTGCGCGATGATTTCTGCTAGTTCGGCATTTGCTATCTGATTATCGCGTCGAGGAGGCATTCTAAAAAGGGGAAACAAGAGAGAAAACAAATGAAATGGCATTGGGTAAGAATATGATGTTATAACTACAGACCAAAATCATGGGTGATGGTCATTTGTTTGAGCCACAAAGCAAACAAACGACACACAAAGGCTGAATCAAAGCAAGTAGGTCCTCATAATGCATCGCGAAGACATGCTCGCCTATAAGTGAACACTCACCCCAAAAGTTCCCAGGTAAGAGTGACTGGTCCAATTATGTGGATTTGTACGAACACTCTAGCCTTAGACAGAAAACCCAGGGTACAGGCATTCACTCTTCCAGTTCGCACGTGTTCACACTATTTAGGACCCAAAACTTTGGCGAGATTTTGAAAACTCAAAGGGGTTCAAAACCTTATAATAGAGGATTCAAAACCTTACAAAAGAAGGTTCAAAACCTAGTAATCAATCATCCAAAAACAGATGATTAATTTTCAAAGTGGATTCGGAATTGATGTTCTCGTTGTGGTTGCTGCCTAAAGATAGGCAACGGTATTGTTTTATGACTAAACGCAAGTAAACTCGTGTTGGGGCCCTAGGAAGGTTATAGTCTAGGTCAAAGCATTACTAATAACCTAATTCCCTATAACCATTGGCTCTGATACCATCTTTTCTGTCACACCCCGACCACGTAAAACAACGAAACGTGGCGGAAACGTCGGGGAGTGTTGTAACAGAATTAATTGTTTCACAACCATGGTAATTAAAGTTACGTTTTATTGTTCAATTAAGAGAGTTACATTGTCTTAAACAAGAAACAAAGAATACATAACATAAATTTAACTAGTTCTTGCTTCGTTTTAAATCACTAAGGCACAGGTCCGCCTAAGTGTGTCTCGATCATCCTATGCAACAGTTCCTGAAAACACATGTGAAAATAGGTACGTCAGCATAAAAATGCCTGTGAGATACATAGGTTTTGTGAAAATAGGATTCATGACTTGAGTTTAAAGAAACTGTTTAATAAAAGTAGCCATGAATCTTGTTGAGTGGTTCCTTTCGTAAATCATTTGAAAAGCAATGGATAAATCAAATGATATATATGTATATAAAAGAATAATGTATGGTTAAATGAATAACCAAGTAAAAATGAGTTTGTATAAGTTAAGTCATTTGTAAAACGATGTTTATGTGAGGATTGTATTGTAGATGTGATATGTCTAAACTGAAATGGTTTAAATAACGCTACGATATCAAACGGCACCTAATATAGGTAACTATGTTAATAAACCGGACCTATACCGGAGGATCGGATAGAATGAGGACTCATAAACCAAATGAGTATGGGAACTCATGTAATATGGTTTAACAAAGCCTACATACTACAATGAAACCTAACCTAAGTGCTTACAACCCATTACGACCCGTTTAGGTAGCTTATGCTACTTTAACGCGTCGTTCGCGTGAAACGCGTTCGGAACGCCTAACTAGTCCTATGATTAGTAAAATATGCCTTAACATGTCTAATATTGTTGCCAAATCAGTTTAGATATCAAAAGTTATGTTACATATGCTTAATATGAATTTTGGCGTAAAAAGGGCATTTTGGTCATTTACCTAAGGCATATATACTACCTATCATACAACTACTCAAACGATGTGACCATAAGGTATAACCTCGGAAGGTTATTCCCTATACAACTATGGTCATCTAATATGTTTGATCGGATCCTAATGATCGACCAAACGGGTCAGGTTCGAAAGTATAAGCGATCGTTTAGATCGCTTACCTTACGACCCTATATAAGCACTAAACTAAAAGTGACGAGCTAAGCATGTTAAAAACATGCTTAACTAAGTTTAGAAAATAGGTTTGGTATCAAAACAAACGGTTTTGATACCTAAGAGTAGTTTGGTTACAAAATACGCAAGAATGCGCATTTTGGCCAAAACTACGATTCGTCACTGAGCCTAGATAACGTGGTAATCAGTAGGTATAGCCACTAGGGACTATAACCATCGTGATTACGCTCACGTTATGAAGTTCAAACGAACTTTGCATTGACCATAAACTGGTCAATGCAGAAAGTCAAACAAAGTTTGACTTTAACGCTAAAACGAATGAAAAGAACGAAAGAACACTTACAAAGGGTCCCCACAAGTTTGATCTTCCAAGTAATCTCAGGTAGGAAGTGTATAAACACAACCACTTAGAGAAAAACTCAGAATTCAAGTGGGTTTTGCAAGTGAACTTGATGGGTATTTTTAGGAATGTTGGAACTGTTAGGATCGTTTATCGAATAACGTGCTTCAATCTCATCCCTACATTTGTTGCAACACCTTGGTACCCAAATTGGCCCCCCATGATCAGGAAATGACAAGTGTGGTTGAGTTTTGAGTGGTTAACAGTTGTAAACAGCTGTTAAAACTGATTAAACTGATCTGGGAAGCTGACACGGGCCACGTAAGGATACAACAAGAGTTTACGCGGGCCGCCTGGCCCTTCTGATCAGAAGCAAACTTTCAAAAATGATAGTTTCAGTCCCTGTTGGTGTTTAAGGCTCATTTCGACACGTTTAAGGCCCGTTAAGCCAACTTTAAGGCCCTAAAATGATTCCTAAACATTGTGGACATGAAAAATGCTCAAAAATATGCCGGGTGTTGGTTCGTTTGGTCGTATGATCGCGATGTTCGCTTAATTACGACGGAATGCGCATAAGCGCGAAAAACGATCCAAATTGCGCGACGAATGGATTTTTCTTATGCCAAACACTAAAATAAAATATTTTAATGCTTACATAAATTTTTGGATGTCCGGATGTATTCAGAACGTACGTTATGCGCGAAAATGCAAACTTATGCACTTTTTTGACGCTTTTAGTCCCTGAATGACCCAAAAGTTTATTTTAGCACACCGAACCCCTCAAAGCCTATTTCTAAGCTATGTAAAGGATATTTATGGTATGTTTAACTTATGGTCATGTTTCGGAATGTCTGTTACAGTTCAAATTGGCATACTTTCGCAATTTGTCAAGTTTAGTCCCTGTAAGCGAATTAACCTGATTTTGCCATACCAAAGCCTTCAAAACTTATTACTAAGTTATGTAAGGGTTATTTAAGGTATGTGAAGCCTATTTCACTATTCTGGAGTGTTTGTTGCATTAAACTGGTTATATTTACGCATCAGTGCGCGTATAACCTTCCAGAAAGTGATTTAGAGCCCGAAATCGAACAAGAATTGATATGTGCAATTGATACACATATTTGTACAAATCCCAAGTATGAAATACAATATTTCATTGGTTTGGTATTTGTTTGATGGTCGCAGTGACCCAGGTGTCACATTGGCCATTTACTTGGCTAATAAAACCTATGTATTCGCCGGCATTTTTATGCTGACTGTTTTCGCATATGTTTCAGGTTTTCGACTATTTCAAGCATGCAACGCATAGGACTGCATTAGGACCTGTTGGTGCATATGTCTGTCGACTTCGTCTTGTAACGAGTCTTGTAATAGAAATGTTAGATCAGGGCACGTAGTACGAGGAAAATAGGGTTTGTGTGTTGAAAGTTCATTTCGCACGAAATGACATTGAGCTATTTTGTACGAAATGGCAATCAGCTATTTCGCACGAAATGCCTTTTGCCTATTTCATTCGAAATCACCTCCCCTATATATACCTGATGTGCTGATTAATTTGCAACGATTCTGATTTCCGGTACCGAACTGCTGCCGACGTGTCTACTGATTGTAATTGTTGTCAGATCAATATACAAGACATTAAAAGTGATTCTGAGTGTAAATCAAGCTGATTCGAAGTTGATATGTTTGTTTCCGCCTTTCATATTGACTAAGAACTCTTTTGATAGACTCGTTTAGATCGTTTCTCGATCCTACAAGTGGTATCAGAGCTCAGGAGGAAGAGTTCTTGCCAAATCAGCCTTATTTCACCAAAATTTCTGACTTCTACACCTTCTTTTCAAAATTAAACAAGATTTAACTGTCTAAATGACTTGAGTTTCACTCATTATAAGCGAAACACTGTTTTAAACAATCCTTGAAAGAATTGGACCTAAAATCGATCTAAAACTTGTTAAATTTGTTCATTTCCCTTGAAAACTGATCGAAAAGATGACATCAGCAGCATTTCGCGCGAAATAGCCTATTTCGTTTGGATCACGTCATTCATTTCATATGAAATACACCTTGGAACTTTCATTTCGCATGAAACAGAAGTTCATTCCGCACCAAAAGTGTATTTCGTTTGAGCTATTTTGCACGGAATACTCATTTCGTATTAGACTGTCATTTTGCTTGAACAAATATTCATTTCACACGAAATAACATCATTTCGTTTGAGAGTTACCCATTTCTTACGAAAAGGGTTATTTCGCATCAAGATCATTTCGCTTGAAGGTGATTTCGTACCAAAAGTTGCATTTCGCACCAAAGGGTTATTCCGCTCCAAAAGTTGTTTCGTTTGAGATTTGATTTCGTGTGAACCTGCATTTCGCTTGAAAACCGTGATTTTGAGAATTTGTGAGAGTCGATTACCGAAACATGGAAGAAGAATTTTACAATGCATTTGCTACACCAGTTGCTCCAGTTACAGCTGCTGAAACTGTTTATACTGAGAATGAGACAGGGACTTACCAAAAACCGCCAAAGCTTATGTACATTGAAGATTTTAAAGGATGGCAAAATCGGTTTGAAAACTGGGTGCAAGCATATAAGTTTGATGCATGGTGTTCTTTAGATGTTGATTATGTTAAACCGACAGATGAACGTGGGAATGAAAAGGCTTTTAGTGACTATTCAGATGGTGAGAAATTAAAGTACACAAAAAAAAAACAAGCAGTAAAAGAAGACATCTTTGTGTTACTTCAACATGAGGATACCACTAGATCAATTTGGCTGGCTTTGATTCAAAAGTTTAAGGGAAGTGCTGATATGATCAAAAATAAATGTGCTTTACTAAAGAAATCTTTTGATATGTTTGTTGCTTTTGAAGGTGAAACAACAAAAACGACTATCGATAGATATTGTCGTCTTGTTTAGGAAATGAGAAGATTGGATATCAAGAAAGAAGATGATGAATGGGTTGATAAGCTTGCTGATGCACTACCACAGAATCAGTGGGGAACATACTTGTTGATCTTAAAACATTTGAGAAAATCTGAAAGTATGAATTTGGCTAAATTCATTCAGAAACTTGAAGAACATGAACTGGAGGTTCAGAAAACTGCTATCATGAGTAATCCAAATGCTCAACAAGATGTTAGTCTATACTACAGAGGAAACAGATTTGAAACTACTCTGAGTCCAAAGGTTAAGACTGCTTTCAGTGCTGATAGTTCTTCTGGAACTAATGGTAGTATTGTAACTCAGAGTGGTGGATATTCTTCGTCGTATTCAAGTTTTGATCCGAATTTTACAACACCAAGTCCTCAACGAAAAAATTCAACAAATCTGCAGTGCAATGTTACCTTGAATATTCAAAATGGTCAAAATCTTTCTCCAGAAATGGCTAAGCAACACATGGCATCACTTGTTACTATGTTAGAGTCATATGAAAGCTTAGTTGCTGGAAGAATAGGAAACCCGATGCTCACCAAAGAGGATTATGATCAGATTGATGATGTGGAACTTGAGTTGATGGATATCAAGTGGTGTTTAGCCAGTGCTGTAAGAAGAGCAGGAAAATTTCAACAAATCACCGGTAGAGATGATTTTCGTGATATTGGTGCATCTACGTTAGGGTTTGACAAATCAAAGGTTACCTGTTTTCGTTGTCGAGAAAAAGGTCATTTTAAGCGTGAGTACAAAAACAAAGAAGCATCCGAAAGAAAAGATTCGTTTGGAAACAATGATTATTATCAAAAATTTATTTTTCATCAGGTTACTCAACAACCGTCATCATCCCGTGCTATTGAGGATGGAAAGAAGAAAGCTTATCTTGTCAATCAAGATGATGAAAAACTAGCAAAGGGTTTTAGCTGGGACAACTACGTTCCAGATAAAGAATTTTTAAAGAAATCAGCTTTTGTTGCTCAAATCTTGGAAAAAGATTCAGTTAAATCTAAGCCGAAAAGAATACCGATTTTTAGTGAATTAGGATGTGATGCAGATACCGATGATGAAGAAGAATATATTAATAAAGCTAGAAAAGGTCTAGATACTTATAGTTTTAATTTGTTTTTTGCAGAAAAGATCGAGACGTTGAAAGAAAAAAGGGCTGCTCGACTGAAGAGAGAATAGGAAGATTTGGAAGAAAGAAAGACTGCTGAAGAAAAAATAAAAACGGAAGTTGAGAAAACAGAAGTTGAAGAAAATTCGACAGAAAAGGTCGAAGTTGAAGGATGGGAAGCAGAAATAGAATTTGATAAAGAACCGGATGTGGTTGAAAAGATAGTGGAGAAAGTGGTGGAGAAAACTGTTGAAGTCGAAAAAATTGTTGAAGTTGAGAAAATAGTTGAAAAAGTTGTTGAAGTTGAAAAGTTTGTTGAAGTCATAAAACCGTGTCTGAAGTGTTTAGCTTCTTGCAAAGATTGTGAGGAGAAAGACAAGAAGATTCGTGAACTTGAAGAGTTGAAAGAAAAACTGTTGTTCGATGTGAAATATGTGAAGGAGTTATATGATGTACTGAACAGAACAGTTGATGGTCTAAACAAGACAAATTTGGAAGTTGATGCTGCTATGACAATGATGAGTTCAACATTAATGACAAAGCAGAAGGTCATCAATGAGTACATTGAAGATTGTGCAAAGTTGAAGAAGGATTTGGAACTTGAAAAGATTGAAAGCGAAAGAATCAAACGATTGTTGTTGAGTTATTCAACTTGTGATTATTTGATTGACAGAGTTTATCCTACTGTTGCAGGTCTTGAAGCTTTTCAAGATAAAAAGACAGAAGATACGGATACTGGTAAGAAACAGAGTGTCAAGTATAACAAGTGTCCGCCTCCAATCTATGAAAGTTATTCTCCCAGAAAACCAAATAAGGAGCGTTTAAAAAAGGCAGTCAACATAAAGTTAAAGTCTGAAACCATTGATGAGTTACCAGAAAACATTGATGTCACATTCACAGCGTCGGAAACAGATCATGAGTCTGAGTTATTAAAGAAAGTGGTCGATCCGGTGTTGGATATGGATGAAGAGTCAAAGTCGGAGTCTAAATCTGAAATTTCAAGTTCATCAGACAAGAGTCCGAGTTCACCAGTCAAACGGGTTTACAATAAAGAATTTATGTTATCTAAAAATAATTTGAATGATGAACCAATCAAAGTGGCATATACTTTGAATAATTCTGACAAATTATTTTCAGATGAAGAATTTCCAATAAGAAGTGTCAAATCTGAAATGATCAAAAAGGTTTTCAAATTAACAGAAATTAATATTTCTGAAATAAAAGATTTAAATCTTCATGAAAAACCTAAAAACTACACTTCAAGAGTTCAACAGAGATTGAACAAGAAAAAGGGTTACAGTTCTGGTTATGGTTTTTTCAGAAGAAACCAAACCATAACAGTAATTTCAAAAAGAAAGGTTTAGGTTTCATTCCCCTAGAAAATCATAAAAATGAGAAAATATATAAACTAAAAACTAATTTTGTTTCAGGAACAAGCTCAGTAGAAGAAGAAAAGAAACCATTCTGGAGATAGACAAACAAAGAGTTTCTTGCTGAGAAGAAAAAGAAGATGGTGAAAGAATCTGAGAAAAAGGTTGAACGAAGAACCTGTTACAGATGCCAAGAAGTTGGACACATAACTTGGAATTGTCCAAAGCCCAACAACACAAAACATGGAGTTTCTTCTAACCAAAAAATAAAAGAAAAATGGGTTAACAAAACAAAACAACCAGCAGAAAAGGTCAAAATGATCAAAGATTCGACTTTCAAAATTGGTGAAAGTTCGAAGTGTTTTTACAAAAGAAAAGTTGATTTAAACAAACAAAGATGGGTTGTTAAATCATAGAGTAGTTCTGACAATGAATCTGACTCGTCAAAGTCAGAGGAGTCATGTGTTGACAAAAATGAGAAGAATCCCGTTCCAGAAATGAACGAGGTAAACTTTCCATCATTGTCAAAAGAAAAGTTGAAGTTGAAAGTTGGTAAAGTTGAGATTTCAGATCAATTCTTTGCTGGTAAGAAAGAATTTGATGCTGAAAAAGTGTTTAATGGAAAAGTTAAACATATTTTCGGAAAGATGGTTGACGGAAAAGTGAAGGGCGCAAAAGAATTTTACAAATAAAAAAGATGGTGGGATAGATGTGAGTCAAAATCATCCAAGGCTGGTCAGGCTTGGGTGACAGGATTTTCAAACTGAAATCCTGACCTGCCGGAGCTCCCAAGTGGGTAATCGTGGAGCATGAATCGGCATCATTCTTGAAAAATTGTTTTTTTGAAACATTTAAAAATTGTTAAAACTCTACAAGTGTGACTTGCCGGAACTCTCAGGTTGGTAAGTGTGGAGTAGGAATCGGCATTTTTCCTACAAGTGGTATTTCAATCTATGAGTCAAGAGGTTATGATTGATTAGTGAACTTACAAGTGGTTAATCAATGTCATTAATTTGAACTTGATTTAACTTTCATTCAAATGATTAATAAAACAAAATGATGAATGAATTCCCAATCTTACAAGTGGTAAATCAACAAAACTTATTTTCCGGAAAAACCATTTTTGATTAAAACAAACTTAAGTGTTTTGAAATCATAATGGGAAAAAAAGTTTGTTGTCAGGGGGAGTTCTGATTGTTTATGCCAAGAGGATGGCGAATTGAAGCAATTCGAATCAGTTTGTCAGTTTATGTGTTCAGTTCGTTTTCAAATTTCCTTTAAATGATTTTGAATTTTAGGGGGGGTAAGAAATTTCGGAAAATCCAAAAACATTAGAAAATTTGAAAAATCCAAAAACATGATAAAATCAAAAATGAGTTTTGTTGTAAAAAGAGGAAATGATAGTACATCAGTGGACTATCACAGCACGCTAAAGAATTGGAGAGTTAAAAGTGATAAACGGTCTCACTGATGATGTGCCAGTAGGTTTTTACACGCTTAGTAGATTGTGTTCGAGATATAAACCTAAATATCAAACTTACTTATCTCGTGGGGAACATTTCTCGGATATATGGGTAACCCCCGAAATCTTGTTTGAAAGACCCCTCTTTCTGAGATACTAGGTCTTTATGCTTAGTGATATCTGGGGTATTATCCCGGGACTTCTGATTTTGCGGAAGCAATGGCCTAGTCCCCGTATAATACTTTTCGCTTTCTTGAAATAAAAGCACATCCCTAAGCATAAAAAATAATGAAACATTGCAAAATGCTAAACAAGTGCTGTTGAAGAAAAGATTCTCTAAAGGGAACACACCTAAAGTCGAAGCCATCATCTCTCTGATTTTGCGGAAGCAATAGCCTGAGCTCTCATGGCCCTCGCATTTAACCCTTTACAGATATCATCTAGGTATACTCACCTGTAAGACTGAATATTGGGATCTGGATACGGGAGTATATTCTGAGGTGGGACACGCGAATAAGTTTAAGTGTCTAAAACATTAATTTCGTATCTCGAAACAGTTGAACTTTGTGTGAAAATTTAAGTGGATCAATATACTGACAATCTACGTGAATTGTTTAGAACTTAAAATGTTTATAGCTTAACGGTGTTGGTGTTTTGTCTCATAAACTGATATGACCCTCTTACACAAACTCACAAAAAATATTGTCTGTAAATATTTCTTTACTGCATTTCATTAATATCAAAAATTCAAAAAGATTTTCGGAGTGTTTTAGCATAAACTTTGAAAAATACAAAAAGATTTTAGACAACGGATGTTGAAAAGCTGATTTTAAAAATTCCGAGTGCTAAACATGATGAACAACAGGGTTGGAAGAGTCTGTTGAAATGAAAAATGTTTTTGAAATGATTAAATGGTTCATTCAGTTGAAACCAAATTTGAATGTTTCATATACAAGTGGTTAGCAGAGTTTAAATTTGTCAAATTATTAAAATTTGTGAAATTTGCTTTGAGGTAGAGAATGTGCAGGTTATGGCTATGAGAGAGCTAGGGTTTGATTTTGAACATATGAAGACTGAAAAGCATGAGCAGAGTATGGGCCAGACTGCGATCCCAGCACAACTTAAGGGGAGTCTGTTAGCAAAAAGAAGTCGCAAGAGCCAGTGTCTGATCCTGAATCTATGATAAAGGGAGTTTGAAGAGAAAGCCAGGATTACGATTCTGGAAATGATCGAGAGAGAGGAAATTGATGATTGTTAAATCAACATCAAAGGAGGAGATTAGTTGATCAAGAGAAGAGATAAAGATTGAAGATGCTTACACTGTCAGATAATTTTGAAAAAAAAAACCCGAAGACTGATCAAGGCTGAAGACTGTGAAGACTCGACACCGAAGACTTCGTCAACATCCAAGGGGGAGTCTGTTGGTGCATATGTCTGTCGACTTCGTCTTGTATCGAGTCTTGTAATAGAAATGTTAGATCAGGGCACGTAGTACGAGGAAAATAGGGTTTGTGTGTTGAAAGTTCATTTCGCACGAAATGACATTGAGCTATTCGTACGAAATGGCAATCAGCTATTTCGCACGAAATGCCTTTTGCCTATTTCGTGCGAAATCACCTCCCCTATATATACCTGATGTGCTGATTCATTTGCAACGATTCTGATTTCCGGTACCGAACTGCTGCCGACGTGTCTACTGATTGTAATTGTTGTTAGATCAATATACAAGACATTAAAAGTGATTCTGAGTGTAAATCAAGCCGATTCGAAGTTTATATGTCTGTTTCCGCCTTTCATATTGACTAAGAACTCTTCTGATAGACTCGTTTAGATCGTTTCTCGATCCTACAGGACCTTAGACTTCTAAAAAAAAGAACAATTACATGTATTCTTTGTTTGTAAAACGATGTTAATAATATTGAAACAATTTAGTACCAGTAGTTGTGAGCAATTTGTAACGTGACTCCCCGATATTTCCGCCCCGTGTTGTTGTATTATGCGATTGGGGTGTTACAGTATATGTATATGTATATATATACACACACATACATTAGTAGTCAAAGTTTTTGCGTCACAAGAGGGGGTGACTAGGAAGAATGATGATATTAATAATAGAGGAACCAAGTAGTAGGTTCATGGTGAGCATTATTATTTCTAACATCATAGTGAAGGAGTAAGTATGGTTAATAACTTGGAAGGCAGAAGTAAATGACTCTTAATGCTAGTAAATAAATTATAATCTTCATATCAATACAAGAAGTAATGGTGGCTCTAAATTCTTGTTTATTGTAAAGTACGGTTATTAGATGTCTTGAAATGTCATGATGGAAAGATGGTAAAAGTCGACCCGTATATCAGAAAATGGATAGTAGAAAGGAAAGAAAGGTGAGGAACTGTTAAGAAAGCGGGATACACACTTAGTATGCCAAATTTAGAATAATTAAAAAGAACTATATGGAAGAGGTGAAAGGTTAACGTCAAAGGAAGCTAGAATGAAAATATAAGAATGATGAGGGGTTGAGTGGAATGTAAAATATGATGAATATTTGAATGATATTTGAATAAATCTTGCCCTGTGTCGAGTTCTCTATCGTATGTGAGGAATTATAAGAAGATAAACCTCTAAAGAAATGTTCGAAAGTCAAAGTTTTTATACGCATGATTCTTGATTCGTAGTATAAAACAACCCAACGTGGTAGAGTGTAATCTCAATTATCGAATGAATGCTTGTGCCAAGTTTTATGTAACTCATACGTAAAATGGAGGGGCATATGTAATAAGCTTAAAATCTCGTATGTAGCGAAACCTAGGTTGATAAGAATTAACCCTTTTAGGTACAATGTTAGGTAATTGCCTTAGTATTACAATTGCTAGAAGGAATGACATTAACGTATGTATGACAACTATGAAATGTGATGGCAAGTATAGCTGAGTATGACACCTCGGGTGTAATATAAGTTGCTCAAATGTAAGTATTGACTACACGATCATATTGATAGCATGATTAAAGAATTATGTTGGCCCTTATAACCTAGGGATAGACGGTAAAAGATTAGAGCAAGATAGTATGTACACGATTTGTATAACCGTATACATTAAGTTGTGGCTAACTATGCAGTTATGATAGATCACCAGTGAAAGAAATATTGGTCTCGGGTAAAGATTATACGTAGGTATTGCAAGAAAAATATGAAAAGAACTATCAAGCAAATGACATGAAAGAAATTTTGCTTGATATTGGCCTTGGAAGGATGGGGAGTATCTAGAAACTAAATAGTTTAAAACTATTGAATAATGTTTGATTTGTGAATTAATATGAATGAATAAGAATGAACAAGTATGAATATTATGATAATGATTTCCCCTAAGTAGATGTTAGAGGTATGCGGGAATGAATAATCTGACAGATAAGTTTTAAGAAATCAGCTTGAACAATTGAATGATAATCATGAAATAATGTAATAGGGTCGCTTTGATTCATACAAGATTGAATTACCAAATGTATTAGACAAGTTTAGAGTAGTAACGACCGATTCATCATGAGGGATGATAGAATAAAAGCATGTTAATGAAACTCGAGGTATGTAATCGCGAAGGGATACAAATAAACTCGTCAGAATGTATGTAATCAGGTTTCGGGGACGAAACCTTATTTAAGGAGGGTAGACTTGTAACACCCCAAATTTTCGTATGCCATAAAATAATAATATGTAGAAATGTTCAAATAATGGATAATGGAAAATGGAAATATATAGAACTATGTCATAAAAAAAGTTAAAAATGGTACTAAGTTTAAAACACATCTTATTAACCAAAGTTAATAAAAGAAAGATGACCAAGTTAGAATGGGAAGTTATAAAGTAAATATGATCTAAAAGATAAGGGACTAGATGTGCAAATATAGAATGAATATTTGATAAAAAAAATGGCCAGTATGTTTGGCTGGCTTTGTGCGATCGAGAGACAAGGGGCAGGGAAGAACCCTACACCCAAAAATCATTCTAATCCATCAAATTGAAAGGGTTGAAAGCTGAATTCTAGGTGCATGAGTTAGGAATTAAGATCTCCTAACTATAATTGTTACCAAGTAAGTTTAATTTCTTGTTTTTATGAAATTTTATGAAGTGGGTTATGTGAAATTTATGATCTTTGTATGAAATCGAACCTAAATGTTAGATGATATGAACAAATAGGGGTTATATTATGTTCTATTTTGATTGTATTGGTAGTTTAGGGTAAAACCCACTTGAAATTGTAAGACAATGAAAATTAGTAAAGTTTATGGATGAATTGTGTAATGTTGATGTTAAACTCATGTTTTAGAAGGTGTTAGATGTGTAATTTGATATGAATCATATGTAGTATGGTCATGGTATTGATTGTGAAAGATTTTTTTAGGAAACGGGGAGAAAACACCCCGGGCAAACCTTTATTAGAACGAATGAAAAAAAAACAAAAAATACAAAGTCTAAGTTAGGTCCGGGACATAAACCCAAGACCCACTATAGACTACATCAAAACTAAAAAAATGGGCCATCCTATACAAAAGACTAAGCCTAGATCTAAAACCCACCGGCCAACATAGGCCCATCACATAAATCCAAACTCTAACCAAAAAAATCCTAATGCTCATACGAACTCTCCCACCAACGCCTAACATCTTCATCAGCCCATACACTCCGAGCATACAAAATAATATGGGAAAGGCCACAAGATCACAAATTCTTCGGCTTGTACAACAGCTTCGACCCATCATATGCTTAACCCACTTCTTTTTAGCCCTCCCCTTCTTTACAACTAGATTGCCCCTATTCTCAGCCCAAGTCCACGCAAAAAAACATTAACACCCATTTAGCCTGTTGAATAAAAGCCCAATCCACCTGGTCACTCCAATTTATTATACCCAATCTCCATTTGGGCTTCCACTTATCCCCTATAGCCCAAAACACTATTCCCCTCAACTCAACCGTACCACTGTTAAACAAAAACCCCATCCAATTATATCCAACCTTAGCAGCCCAATTACTTTCACCCCCTTTAGCCCATAAAATAACTGGATTATTAATCTGTGCTTTTATAGCCCAATCCACTTGTAAAAACAACACCATACAACCCACTCTTTCTCCTATCCAAACATGAATCCAATATCTCCCACAAGACAATCCCATACCTAATCCAGGATCAAACCATCTAAACCAAACAAACTTGAACTGACTGACCATTATCATATCAGCATTTAACCCAATATTTTGCCTATACTCTTCCACTTTATACAACATCAAGTCCCATAATTTCTTCATAACATTCCACATCCTATAACTCCAGCTCACAGCATAAGTCTTTTGGTTTGTCTTTGCTGGACATTCCATTTGGCAGAAGACAACCCATCTAACCAGCCATTTAATTCCCCAAACAAACTTTAAACAATCTCTATAATCCCTTATCAACCATAACTCCAAAACATACCTTTTATCTCGTAAATTAGCACTATCACCACCTGATCCTGTCTTCCATGAATGACTATAATATTTCCACGCTTGTCTCTCACACTGACCTTTTTGTTGCCCATATTTCCTGCACAAACTCCATTGCTTTAATAATACAAAATGAGTCTTTAGAAACTTTATAATTTTAGATAATATAATCATTTCAACACACTTTTTCCTCTGATCATCTTCTAACTCACTCATCCACTCCTTGACCCTTATGATAATATGATTCCAATCATTACCATAATTACAAATAAACATCTGAACAGTTTGTATTCTACTCGTAATATCAGAATTCCAAAATACTAAAGTTACCCCTAGAAGGCAAGCCAGCAACCGACAAATTTTCTAGCACCCACTACTCCTCCATATACTCTGTCTCTTAGCACAATTAGCATAAATTTGCAAGTCCCAAAACCTCCACTTCAGAATTTTCAAGATATTACTTTTATACCTCTGCCATACTAAAACAGTTTTTCCATCACCCCTAAGCTTTTGCCTAAAATGCCAAAGATCACTTATTAACCAACACCATTTGATCAAACTTAGAACAAGTAAGTTGTTCCCATCAGTATCATATCCTATCCCGCGTTTAACAATAATAATAATCCTTTCACTATTTTGATCAACAGGGCCAATGCATTCATTCCAGCAATTCCTTCTCAACCATTTCCAACCCTTCACACACATAAGCAAGATACATTCACCCCAACTTCTTATCATAGCATCCCAACCCCAACTTTCCAGAATACCCTTAGACCCATGAGGGTCAGACTCAAACGGCTCAAAACAAAACCAAGAAACAGGCCTGAAAGAAAACCAAAAATAAAGGGATTGCTTGTCACTGATAGGTTCTAGCAAAGTAGAAACAAAATTGGGAGTGGAGAAAAATGTCCTAGACATAGTGACAAGCTCCAACCTTGTGTCTCCCTGGTTTGTGCACCTCCTCTGCACATAACAACCTAACCCCATAACTAAAAACGCAGAAGTGGCCAAAATGGTTGATACAACGTATAGACTAGCCACAAAAAAGAGAAACAGGCTCAAATTTCCTAAAAATAAGAAAACCAAAGCAGAATAAAAGATAACAGCAGGACTACAGTTTAAAGTTTTGAGTAAGATGACTACCCTTACGGCTTTTAGCATCCTTATTCCACCTGTTACCCAAGCATAACCCTCCCCCCTGATCCAAATGGATCTAGAATACCCAACACACACAGGTTTCTGTCCTAACCAAAGGCTTACAAGTCTTTGTATAGTGCTAATAACAAAAATTTTTAAGAAAGAAAGGAAAAGCCTAACCACAAAGACTTGAACCAACCTTATGCCTCCCTGGTTTAGACTTATCCGAAGTCTCAAAAAACCTAACCTCCAATAAACAATAGCAGACTCAACTTCTTGAACTTTACCGAACAAGAGAGTCAAGAGAAAAAACACACTCCAAACCCAGTACAAACAAGAAACAAGAATCAGAAGCAAAAAAAGAAGCCTGAATGGCGAGAAGACTACACCAGCTATATCAGTACACCTTATTACCGCTTTTCCCAAAATGCCCCCCACCCAGACACCTACCTCACCAACTAAAGACTCAACACTCAAAATAAAAAATTTGGGGGTCCCAACCCATAACCCTCCCATAGCAGCCCAAGCTCACCAACAGGGTCACACACCCCAACCCCCTCCCAATTCCCACTCTCCACACACAGCTGTGACACTTGTGGCATTTGAAAAGGAATCCATGGTCAATATTATATCTCTCTAGACATTCTAACCTTTTGGATCTCAATCTCTCTAGATGACTGCACATATAGCCAATACCTCCCAAAAAACCCCTGCAGATCAACCAACAAAATCCGATAACCAGACTGGTGGTCAAATAGAATTCCACTGATCTACTATCTGATTGGGTTCTTTCCTCAAAACTTTAAAGCCCCAATCCTTGCTAGCCTTCACTGTACTAGAATTAGCATATATCTTCAAACCCAACAGTCTTAATCTCACAGTTTCCTTGATAATAGCACATAGAACATCAGCAGGCCTATGTTTATCTTGAAACAGTCTACAATTTCTCTCTTGCCAAATATAATACACCATGGCAGCCAAGAGAAGTCTTTGAATGACACTTTTAAACAATTTCCCCATACTTTGATTGGCCAACACACTGACACAATTCCTCATATCAGGAGTAAAATTTTGAAACATTCCCAGATCATTAAAATACCTCCAAATTTCTTTAGGGTAGTCACATTCAAAGAACAAATGGCCATGATCATCAATCTGCTCATGACAAAATGCATAATCCATCTCATTTCTCACTTCCCACCTCTCCAATCTATCTTGAGTCAAAAGTCTTTCTTGATAGGCCAGCCATAGTATAAAAGCATGTCTAGGAATAGACTGACTGAACCAAATCACTTTTGCCCAGCTGGCCGTCTGAACAGGATTACATAAGTCTTTGAATACTTCACAAGAAGAAAAGTTAATAAATTTACCCTCTCTTGTTTTCCACATCAGCTTATCAACCTTTCCTTCAATCAAGTTTGGAACCACCATAGAGAATAAACAAGGATATTTATGCTGCCATTCTACAGGCCAATTCCAACTCCCATTCAACATAATCTGATTAACAGTGCACTTGGTAGAGAGCCCATCCCTATTAATATCCCTTGTCGACACAAAATTACATAACGGCTTAAGAGGGCACCACATATCATACCAAACAGAAGTACCACCACCATTTCCTAAAATCATAGTACAATGAGGCCATATTAATTCTCTGGTTTTCATAATACTTCTCCAGCTCCAACAAGTGTCATCTTTGCATCTTGATTCCCAAAAATTCCTCTCTTTTAACCTGTGCATCCAGATCCATTTCGTCCAAATCGTCTCCTTTTTAGATAATAAACTCCAAACATGTTTTGACACAAGAGTTTGATTAACAACTCTCAATGACCTTATACCCAAACCACCCTGAGATTTAGGACAGCAAACCTTGTCCCAGCTAATCCTCACTTTCCCTTTAGCAGAATCAACACCAGCCCACAGAAACATGTTCATTAGTCTTTCAATTCCCTCGATGACATTAACCGGCAAAAGAAACATGGATGCCCAATATATGTGCAAAGAAGATAGCACAGATCTGACAAGCTGAAGCCTTCCCGCATAGGATAGAGCCTTATTCTTCCAATCAGATAACCTTTTTTTTAACTTTTTCAACAAGCACAGTGCAGTCTTTTGAATAGAGTTTTTTAGATAACAACGGAACACCCAGATACTTAACAGGTAGCATTCCCACCTTAAATGGTAATAAAGCCTTGATCTTATCTTGGACAACCTTTGTCGCATTACCAAAGTACATGGTACTCTTACTCATATTCGGCATCAGACCAGATGAAGCACTAAACTCTTCTAATGCAGATTTAAGAACTTTAATAGACTCACCATCAGCATGAGAAAATAGCATCAAGTCATCAGCAAAACATACATGGGTTATCTTCAACTCTTTACAGCCCCAATGGTAAGTAAAGTTACCTTGTTCTCTTATATTTCTCAGAATCATAAGATTAAGAACTTCCATCACAATCGTGAAAAGATAGGGTGACATAGGATCACCCTGTCTCAGACCTTTAAGTGTCACACCCCGACCACGTAAAACATCAAATCGTGGCTGAAACGTCGGGGAGTGTTGTAACAGAATTATTGTTTCACAACCATGGCATTTAAAAGTTATGTTTTATTCATCAAACAAGGAGTTACATTGTCTTAAAATAACTGAAACAAAAAGTACATCACATAATTAAACTAGTTCCATCTTTATTTTAAGTCTCTAAGGCACAGGTCCGCCCTAGCGTGTCACGAACATCCTAAGCAACAGCTCTTGAAAACACATGTGAAAATAGGTACGTCGGCATAAAAATGCATGTGAGATACATAGGTTTTGTGAAAATAGGATTCATGACTTGAGTTTAAAGAAATGTTTAATAAAAATAAGTCATGAATCTAGTTAAATGTTTTCTTTTGTAAATCATTTGAAAAACGTTAGCAAAATTAGATGATATGTATATATAAAAGAATAATGTATGGTTAAAAGAATAACCAAGTAAAATGAGTTTGTATAAATTGAGATATTTGTAAAACAATGTTTAAGTGAAAATATGTTGTAAATGTAATATGTATAACTGAAATGGTTTAAATAACGCTACGATATGTAATACCATAAAAGCACTTATATATAGGAAGTACCAGCGGCGTATCCACCATGCTTTTATCATACTACATGTCGTCTCGTTATGTAAATCACTTACCCAAACAAACCACCTAAATGTAATGTTTAAACCAATTGTCAAATGTTTATGAGTGAACCAAGTCTATTGTCAATAAAAACTATGTAATGTATAAACAAAAGTTATGTATGGTAAGTAAAATGAGACTACTTAAACCACAAGTAAAAAATGTACAAAACAAAGTATTTTGAATAAATCAAAAGTTATGTTTTGTAAGATAAATACATGTTTTACTGATACAAACACTTATGTGGTGAGTTAACGCATACATTCAAGCCTTGAGACAGGAGGATAACCTTAGAGTAAAGATTATCAAAGTAAAATGTTTTCGGATTCAGTCATTCCTTACACCCAAACAAACCTAGGATGTCAGGAACGGGATTTGCCAAGTCCTATGGTACCATTTCTTACTACCGAGCGGCGTAGCTAATGTTAATGAATGTAGTTTAGACCCGTTGAACAAACCAAATGTCATATCAAATGTAAACATGTAATGAAAGTAATGTACTAAGTATGCTAAGTTAACATACAAAGCAGAAAAGTCATGTAAATCAATGTGCTATCATGCCAAGTAAACATACATAGCAAAAGAAGATGTAATGTAAATAAATGTGCTATCATGTCAAGTAAACATACATAGCAAAACAAAATGAAATTATGTACTAATAGTGTACTAATGAACATAGCAAGTATATGATATGAAAACATGGAAAGCACGAAAATAACAAGTAGGCACATGTGTTTCACCCCAAAACGTTTGGAAAACAGTAAAAGAGGGGTCTATGTACTTACTTGAGATTGCTTAGAAGTCTTAGGATAACCACCAAGCAAAGCTAGAAGATTATGGAATCAAACGGCACCTAATATAGGTAACTATGTTAATAAACGGACCAATTCGGAGGATCGGGTAGCATGAGGGTTCGTAAACCAAATAAATGTAGGAACTCATGTATTATAGTCTAACAAAGCCTACATACTTAAACGCAACTTATCCTAAGTGCTTTTGACCCATTACGACTCGTTTAGGTAGCTTATGCTACTTTAACGCGTCGTTTGCGTAAAACACGTTTGGAACACCTAACTAGTCCTATGAGAAGTAAAATATGCCTTAACATATTTAATATTGTTGCTAAATTAGATTAGATGTCAAAAGTTATGTTACATATTCTTAAAATGAATTTTGGCGTAAAAGGGGCATTTTGGTAATTTACCTAAGGCATATAAACTACCTATCATACAACTAACTAAACGTCATGACCATAAGGTATAACCTCGGAAGGTTATTCCCTATACAACTATGGCCACCTAATGTGTTTGGTCGGATCCTAATGATCGACCAAATGGGTCGGATTCGAAAGCATAAGCGATTGATTAGATCGCTTACCCTTACGACCCTAGACATGCACAAATCTAAAAGTGACGAGCTAAACATGCTAAAACATGTTTAGTTAAGTTAGAAAACAGGTTTTGGTATCAAAATAAACGATTTTGATACCCAATAGTAGTTTGGTTACAAAATACGCACAAATACGCATTTTGGCCGAAACTACGACTCGTCACTATGCCTAGTCAACGTGGTAATCAGTAGGTATAGTCACAAGGGACTATAACCATCGTGATTACGCTCACGTTGCAAAGTGCAACGGAACTTTGTGTTGACCATTGACTGGTCAAAGCTGAAAGTCAAACATAGTTTGACTTTCATGCTTGAAATACAAGAACAAGCAAGAAGAGGACTTACAAAGGGTCCAAGAAGGATGTTTGATCTAAAATAGCTCAGGTATGAAGTGCAAACACCCCAACTTAGAGCTGATTTCAGATCAAGTGTGAGAATGAAGTGAAGTGGGGGTTGCTATTTATAGGAATTTCACAACCATTAGGATCATTTCTTGGAGAAGAGGGAATGATCTTGGCCTTACACTTGGGCACTAGGTTTTGAATACCATGGGGACATCAAATACCAGCCCATAGTGTGTAATTCAAGGGGTAAAAACTATTTGAGCAAGTGGAATAGGCCAGATTCATTGTTTTTGCAATTCTGTGGTTCTGGGGAAGGCTTACGGACCGTAAGAATATGTCCATACGGTCCGTAAGGACCTTGCAGACCATCAACTTTCAAAAATGACAGTTTTAGCCCCTAAAGCCTCAAACTTGGTTTTCGATGCATTTTTGACACGTTTAAGCCCCGTTAACTCCATTTCAAAGCTCTAATATGATGTTAAAGTATAGGGAACTTAAAATATGCTCAAAAATATGTCGGATTTCGGTTCGTTTGGCCGTACGGTTGCGTTGTTCGGTTAATTACGACGGAAGTTGTAACGGACGCAAAAACGGTCCAAGTTGCGCGACGAATGGATTTTTGACAAGACAATCACTAAGACATAGTATTTTAATGATTACATAAATTTTTGGATGTCCAGATGTATTCAGAACGTAAGTTATGCGCGAAAATGCATACTTATGCACTTTTTGACGCTTTTAGTCCCTGAATGAGCATAAAGTTTATTTTAGCACACCGAACCCTTCAAAGCCTATTTCTAAGCTATGTAAAGGATATTTAGGGTGTGTTTAACTTATGATCAAGTTCCGGAATGTCCGTTACAGTTCAAATAGGCATACTTTCACAGTTTGTCAAATTTAGTCCCTGTAAGCGAATTAACTTGATTTTGCCATACCAAAGCCTTCAAGACTTATTTCTAAGTTATGTAAAGGTTATCTAAGCTATGTTAAGTATATGTGGATGTTCCGGAGTATTTTTTGCATTAAACTGACTACGTTTACGCACCAGTTTGCGTATAATTCTCCAGAAAGCGATATAGAGTTTTAAATTGAATAAAAGTCAAAACATGAAAAATGTCAAACATAAACAAACAAACATTGGGATCAAATAACTTTATTTCATTGATAACTAAATTGTTTACAATGATTACAAGCACAGATGTCACAGTCTCCCCTACTTGTGGAAATTTCGTCTCGAAATTTCTTTAGAGGAAACTCGTGAGAAAAGATGCGGATACTTCGCATTCATTTGATCTTCACGTTCCCAAGTAAACTCAGGTCCACGCTTAGATTCCCAGCGAACTCTAACCAAAGGAATGCGCTTGCGTTTAAGCCATTTGACTATTCGGTCCATAATTTCCACAGGTTTTTCAACAAAATGCATCGTGTTGTCAACACGAATTTCGTCTAGTGGTATGTGGAGGTTCTTATCAGCTAAACACTTCTTGAGATTGGACACGTGGAAGGTTGGATGAACATTTCCAAGTTCAGGAGGTAACTCAAGTCTATAGGCTACCTTCCCGATTCTTTCGACGATCTTGAATGGTCCAACATATCTAGGTGCAAGTTTTCCTGTCTTTCCAAATCTGATCACACCTTTCCAAGGTGAGACCTTAAGTAATACACGATCACCGACTTGAAATTCCAAGGGCTTGCGTCGTTGGTCCGCATAACTCTTTTGACGGCTTCGAGCTGTCTGGAGGTTATCACGAACTTTCTTAACCTTATCAGTTGTCTCTAGAATGAGGTCAGGTCCAGTAAGTTGAGCCTCACCTATCTCATTCAAGCAGACTGGTGAACGACATTTTCAACCATAGAGAGCCTCGAAAGGAGCCATGTTGATGCTGGAGTGATAACTGTTGTTGTAGGAGAATTCAATCAATGGAAGATGTGAATCCCAACTACCACCAAAATCGATCACGCAAGCTCTAAGCATATCCTCCAAAGTCTAGATTGTTCTTTCAGATTGACCATCAGATTGCGGATGATAAGCAGTGCTCAGATTAAGTTGGGTCCCCATAGCAGATTGCATGGTTCTCCAAAAACGAGAAGAGAAGCGAGCATCTCTATCAGAAATAATGTTCAAAGGAACACCATGTCGAGATACGATTTCATCCACATAGATTTTAGCAAGCTTTTCAGCAGATAGATCCTCACGGATCGGCAGGAAATGCACTGATTTAGTAAGACGATCAACAACTACCCAGATGGCATCATGACCTTTCTTTGTGCGCGGAAGTTTAGTAATGAGATCCATAGCAATGTTTTCCCATTTCCAAACTGGAATCTCTGGTTGCTCCAAAAGACCAGAAGGATGTTGGTGTTCAGCCTTAACCTTAAGACAAGTAAGGCATTTTGAAACGTACAAGGCAATGTCTTTCTTCATACCAGGCCACCAATACTGAGTACGAAGATCCTTATACATTTTATCTGAGCCAGGATGAATAGAATAACGAGACTTATGAGCTTCATCCATCAGCAAGGTGCGAAGATCATCTAGGCTTGAGACCCACAAACGGTCCATGAAGTAATATGATCCATCGTCCTTCAGTTCAAGATCAGGCTTAATGTGATAGGGTAATTCCTTACCCATCAAGTCTTGTGAAACACAAGCATGTTGAGCCTGAGAGATGCGGGCTTGAATATCAGATCAATCTTGAATATCAGATTGAACACGAACACAATGAAGCTTGACACGTTCTTTACGACTCAAAGCGTTAGCCACGACATTCGCCTTACCAGGATGGTAGCGAATTTCGCAGTCATAGTCGTTTAGAAGTTCTACCCAACGTCTTTGCCTCATGTTGTGTTCTTTCTAATTGAAGATATGCTGAAGACTTTTTTGGTCAGTGCAAACCACACATTTTGTACCATACAAGTAGTGTCTCCAGATCTTAAGAGCGAACACAACTGCACCCAACTCAAGATCATGAGTGGTGTAGTTTTTCTCATGCACCTTTAACTACCTCGATGCATATGCTATGACTTTATTCCTTTGCATCAGAATACAGCCAAGTCCTAAATTGGATGCATCGCTGTACACGACAAAATCATCATTACCTTCGGGCAAAGATAGGATAGGCGCATCACAAAGCTTCTGTTTCAAGGCCTGAAATGATTCTTCTTGTTTAGAACCCCATTCAAAGGGTTTATTCTTCTGAGTTAGAGCAGTTAGGGGAACTGCAATCTTCGAGAAATTTTCGATGAAGCGGCGGTAATAACCC